>JAQBSW010000161.1:0-264935 GCA_029291075.1 Eudiplozoon nipponicum | reverse complement strand
GTTGCCTTCAAATACAACTGCACGAAATTAAATGCCTATTTTTTGAAGAAGAAATTTGCTTCATCGATTTGTAACATTTCACTTTATTCAGACAATTAATAAATCGATCGATTTGTCAAAACTTGTTGCAGGTAAGTTTTAGAATGAAAACATTTGCTGGTAAATTGTTCATGCTATAAACTTAAGCTTTTCTTAAACATTATATACAAGCAATAAATATATATTTCTGTTCTTTAAATTCTCTGAGTATCAACATATTTGTCGACATTATTTGCAGTATGCCTGTGCACACCTGATAACTTCAATGATTTTCTCACAATATCACAAATAATGGTCAGCGTCCGACAGAATGTAGTCATTCAAATTGATATTTGAATTATTTTTCGTAAAAGATATTGTATTCACAAAACATATCATAAGAATGAGTTAAATCTTTAATATTTTTCATTAGCGGAAAAGACTTTTCAATTAGCTACTTATTGGCTGGTAATTAATTTTAATTATTTCTGAAAATTAATTTTATATACCGAAACATCAATACTGCATTTTATGCTCCGTTCGATGTCCAATTAGTAGGACAAATGGCTTGAACAAGTAGTTAAAATTATCAGGGTAATGTGGTGGCGAGGTTAAAATCGCCGTATAGGAAAATTGGAAATATATGTGCCTATTTTGACCAATTTAATAAAAGTCAAACTAATTACTTGAAGTAAACACCAATCCCATTGTATTTAACCAGTCGTCGAACAATATAGCAAAACTACCGCCAGTCGCAACGCAATGACACGTTTCGACCTTCCATGATCATCAGCAGAGTACGACGTCAAACTGCCCAGCGAGGATCATACCGCATTGCATTTATATATATATATATAGAAAAAAATTAGATATGCTGCTCTCAGCTCTAGTAGTCTTGCAAACATTGTACGTGACTGGAAATGTCGGCTGCACAATTTCTATGCAGTCACGAACATTAGTTGTTTGTAGCTTTCGCCACATATATATAGACAATAAAATTAAACAATAATTGATTGCGTGGGTGGTGGTAACAATTTTTTAAATCAAGTTTGGAGCTTGGAGTAAACACCAGTCCCTTTGTATTTAACATGTCGTCGAACAACTTAACAAAACTACCGCCAGTTAGTGCGTTGCGACTTGATTTTAAAAATTGTTACCACCACGCGCGCATTTAATTTTTGTTTAATTGACACAAAAAAACTTTAATGTTCAAATTTAACGTTTTATACGCTTTAAAGATAAAGTAATTTAATATTATATTGCATTTAAGCGATGAAATTAATCCAGATAAATTGAATTTCTCCAAAATCTTCGTTCACAAACTTAGAAAGTCTTCTATTTTTTAGATAATTCAGCCTATGTTTCGGATAAACTAATTAATTATAAAACAATATACATTTTTTCATTCTTAGTTTTGCACACTCTTATGGTCCTTTATGTACCAACTTGCTTATGGGTACGGCCAGCCTAACAATAAAATGCATATATGCTAGTTTTCCGCGACACTGAATATGAGAAATGATTACCCCTATAGTTACTTTGTTGTTGGCAGCTCTACTGAATGAATCGCCTCTGCTACCTGATACAACGTGTAGCTTATATTGACAAGAATAATATAATCAAAATCCTGCCATTAGAATTCAAATAAATATTACTCTTTAAAGTGTCATGGTGTCTGTTTTTATAAAGACAGATCTTGCGTCTCCAGTTAAAACAACAAGTCTTAATAGATAAAAATAGTTTCCACTTGAAGCAAAAGCTAATCAGAAAAATTTGCGCAAATATGACTTCAAACTGCGTTAAGTAAACATCACGGGTGGTGCAGTAAATAGTCTCAGATTCGGAGGTAAATTTTGAACCGGTTCTTGACAGTTTTGCAGTGCTCCGAATAATGACGAAACGAGTCTACTGGATGACTTGCCTTTCCTTACTGATACAATAATGAGTCTAAACTGGCAATATTTAAATATCAATATATATAGCACAGCCCCAATTAGGGACATTTTTAGCCGGAATTTGTGGAATCATATTATTATATAACGGGTGTTTATTAATACTCATAATGCTAGGTTCAGAGTAGTCTTCGTTTATTCTCATTGTGTCAATTTTCTACAGCTGTCTTTTTCGTTTCTTTAAATTTATCCCGTTATCTTATTTAACTACTAACTGACAATTTTTGATGGGGTGTTGGCATGTTTAAATTAAGCGTGTTATAGCTCTTGGAGTTAAAATAAATATGCGTATTTTGCAATAACATTTCGTAAAAAATTTGATAAAATTGATTTGCTTATTAAATTTAATTTGTATTTTACAATATTTGAACAAATTCGCAGTAATGGACTTTATACACGGCCTTTGTCTTATTTGATTGGGGAAGCCTACTGTTAATGGTAAGTGCAACAGTAATCTATTACGTTAAATATTACGGCTACAGAGCAGCTGTTCGCTTAATATATATATATATATATATATATATATATATGTGTGTGTGTGTGTATTTAGTCATTTATTTATTTATTAATATTGTAACATACACCATGCCATGTTTGCATACTCTCCAACACAGATAACGAATTTGAAAAAAAGAATCTCGCTAGCACCTAGAAGCCGCTTTGGTTTTGTGACTTCTAACGGCTGGTCAAATGCAATATTATTTGTCCACGTGCAACCCGAAAGATTAATATAAATAAATCTCAATAAATGACCAATGTTTCGAAAAGCTAGTGAAATGTAATGCGCCGATATATTTATATATTTGTGTGAGTATACGCACACTCTGGTATAAACTAAACATTGCATTCGATATTTGATGCAATATATTTACTAGGCCGGCTGTGTCCTCATTGAGCTCTCGTTTTGAGTTTCCAAAATTGGCGTAGTCGTAATTTGATTTCTCGGTAAAATGTCTCGTAGGTCCTTCTGTATGCTTTTAAAGTCACATATTGCATGCACTTCTCTGTCGCATATCAGACTTTATTTGGTTGGTTTTATATTATGTGGATCCAATTTGGTATCGCTTTTGACCGAAGTTTCAAATTATCAAACTTTATATTTGTATATCTCAAGATATATATATATATATATATATATATATATATATATATTCGTTTTAAGACGAAAAAAATTGAATAACAACGTGAATGTTTATTGTTGCTAATGGCCGATTTATTTTGAAAATACTCAACTATACATTTAAATCTATTAGTTATATATATTCTTGGTTTTCATTTGATTAATGAGATGACAACTAGATACTGTTTGTGACGGAGAACTAATATATATACAGCTTTGTATTAGGTGTTACACACCTAGCAACAAATTAGTTCAGTTGTGACCAGAAGGATAAACCGAAGGCATCATAAGCGGAACATATAATCACGTGTACATTCGTTTCGTGATTATTGGCGATTCATTAGTAGGAGCTGTTATTAAGCCCTTTACACACAATAGATTTGGATGAGGAATGTGGGAAAATAAGACGGCACAATATACTTTACGAATGTGTATACCTGCAGTAGTGAAGCTAACTTCATATAAAGTAATACCGGCTCCTACTGATGAGTCGACAGTAAGCACGAAACGAATACTCTCTTTGGTTTATCCTTCTGGTCATATTTGAACCAATTTGTTACTAAGAGATAAAAACTAGTCAGGTTTCCTTCTTCTATCCCTTGCTGGTGGCTTATTGGGGGTTATTATATGACACAGATACATACACTCACGTAATCACATTTCAACTCATAATAAACCACTAACAAGAAATAGAAGTTAAATTTAAATTCAGACTGGTTGTTAATGAGTCAAAGGAACCTAAGATCGATCTTAATGAAAGGTTGTAATCAGTAGCTGAGTAATCTCGAAAAACACCAGTTTTTATTCTTTATTTAATTTGATTCCTCTTCCTAATAATACTTATAACTTTATATATATATATATATATATATATATATATATATGTGTGTGTGTGTGTGTGTGTGTGTGTGACTGATAAATTTCATAAGAAAAAATAAAAACCATTTTCTGTCTCTAGATAAATAATATATTTACATATTAACATTTGATTTCATAACAGCATTTAATCACCGTATAATTTCCAATCACCAACGAGATGCTTGATTTGCATGTGTATCGGAGATGCTCATGAACTAGAACTAGGTCGAATAATGCCGTCCTCGAGCAGCTGATTAGAAATGGCCTTAACAGTGTAAATTTTTCTGACTAAGGATCGCACTCTGGCAAAGACTAGCGGCTCTTGAGATGCTATATGGTGACGCGTAATAAATTTAGCTTTACAGATGAGATCTGCTATATTAAACTTCTTAATCTTCGGAAATATGTTGACGATTGCACGAATTCGTCAACAGGCGAATTTAATCGGGTCATTGATTTTGAGAGAAAAACTACCTACCAACATTGGTGCGTATAGTTAAATTTGTAACTGTGTATAGCGAGGTAATTTTGGCTGTAACAATTATCAGACCATACTTCGTCATAAACTCTTGTCTCAATATGCAATATGGCATGTCTGTGACGACAAACGTCCACGGAAATACATTTCGTAGACCTAATGATACTATGAGATTCACTAAGCTATGTGTTTTGAGTGACCGGCCGTTAACGGCTTTTAATTGAACATCGGTGCTGCATGTTACAGATAAATCTCGCGTTACTAACAATATTGCAGCACCTAGATCAATCACAAATGCGACCCGTGAGAGTGGATCGGTTACAACCATTAACGGTGCGATTTGCTGAGTTACAAAATCAATACGCGCCGGTCTTCCTTAATCTGTACGTTTCTGGTTTTCAGTATGAGCTTTGTTCTTTGGCAAACTGCCTGTAGACGAAAATGGAAATTCACACCCAGTCTCATATTGACACGTTTTGAAGCAACTTTTAATTTTGTATCCCATATACAATGATTTAAGCACAGATTATTACGGCTGACCCCTATAAAACACCTATCTGACTGTGGGAAACTAATGGGCTTTCTGAATGTTCATCTATGTTCATTATTTTGATGATATTTCATGATGGACCGCGACGATGTGCGCGCTTTGATGATGGCAGGAAACCATACGGTCAATGCGATGACTAATAGGGACAGCGCGGCGATGTGATGACAGACCGGAACCCATCAAAGTATGGTTCTTAAATATTTCTCTGAGGTAAGACAGTACACTCATCACCTAACTCGGAAAATGCTCAAACCTTGCTGAAAGTACCTGTTGAAGTACCTGATAAATCCGCCATATCGGCAGTCCAGATTTGTGACATTATCAGTAAGGTTCGATGTAGTCGATATTCAAAAGAAGGCTATAAGCTAAAAACCAATGACTAATTCACTGACAAATAAATCTTTCAGTGTTTATTAAAGGAAGGCTAGAAATTGAGAGATGATTAACGATAAATTGTCGCTGAAAAAACTGATGCAATTTCGATCGAATCTTAATATATCTCTGATTTTATATGTTTATGCACGAAGAAAAATTTAAGTAGACTTTTATTCACAGCTTTAAAATGTTCTAAATTTACTCCTTCTTTATTGTTCTGCTAATAACGACAGGTTTTTTACAATTTACAATTAAGTCACCACATAAATTAATTGTTCATTAACAGAAAATAAAACTTTAACTTTTAAAACAATTCTTATAAGAAATATTATATTTTGTAAAGGCCCCTGGCGATGGGCAGAAATTGAGAGCTAGTTATTCGCTGTAAGACTCAATAAAACAACGTAATCAGTCTCAAGCTAAACTATACCACAGTTTTGAACAATTCATCATGTGTTGTCAAATCCGTCAGTATAGTATAACTCACAGCCACATGATTTCACCATATCCACCAAAGTGACTAAGTTTGTGTCTACCCAATTGCGAATGGTATTTGGTATTGATTTTTATTAAATTCTTATGGTTCTAGCTGTCCACCTTGTGTATGCCAATACTGCGTAGCTAAACAAAAAACCTATTAAGATTAAACTGCTTCTTTAAAGAGACAATTAACAAGGCGTATTCAGAAATTAAATAAGCAGATGTCTCAAAATGAGATATGATAAAATAGAACAATTTACATGTGGCAACATATATATATATATATATATATATATACAGTTAAAAATAAATATTTCCACCTTTATGTAATGCTTAGATGCCGCAATGTTGACCTGATCAACATTCGTTACCAAACGTGGTTGGCCGAAATCCCTCACCAGCTAATGAGCTGAGTTGAAATATTTGTATTTATGAAAATGCAGTTTACTAAAAATTTCACATCAGTTATTTCTACCTAGCAACGAGCATAATACGTTTATTTTACTTTAACATAAATACATAATGTATTATAACAGTGCCTTGGATATCCCACGAACAAAGATTGGTTTGATTAAAAACAATTTACATGCCACAATACAAAATAGGAGCAAAATCATGGTCTAGTAGATGTATTACCTTTGAAAGTTAAGTACTTCGCCGAATAAGTTACTAGAACAACGGCGGATTTGAAATTTTATCCTACTTATTCAGCTTGCCCTGTCAGTACGTGGGAATGACGGACGTTTATTTACTTTGTACGACCAATTTGATGCAATGTGATTTTGCTTAGCCGAAGTTTGAAAATTTTATTTAAATAATTTTTATTACGAACATCAAATAATCTGATATCAAATATTTTATACCTAAATGTGTTCACTTTCGTACATTAACGATTTATCCACTAAGCAATTTTCATTGTAATAAAGTGATTTTAGAGTATCCACGGTTTCCTTTCGTGGGTGGTATATTTTAACCAAACGTTGCGAAAAGATCCGATTGATCCAAGTATGCCTAGACTTCGTCTCCGTGGTGGCTTGGTGCTGATTCTTGCCCTCACTCCGAGGGCTTCCGCATCATTCATAGTAACCACTGGAAATGAGGTACGATCTAATCCACGTTCACTGGCAACGTTACGGTTCCTCATTTCCAATACCTTTACTAGGCCTATAATCCAAAATAGAACGATGTTGACACTAACAGATTTAAGCAAATTTGGTCGTAATGAATTTAATCAATGAGTTTGGAACCAAACGCGCTGCAAAGATTTTCGTTATCAGTTCAGTTTTGCAGCACTACCACTGGCTGACCTAGTTACTTTGAAGCTGTGTAAATGTTTTTTTATTCGTGACATTATATCATAATTGACTGAGCTTTTCTAGTGACAAGTGTATTTTTATTCCCGTCCCCATTTTTCCCAATCAAAGCTCAAAATTTTCTGTGGCATTGGACCAGAAATAATAGGTGAAGATGTAAAAGCATTTTTGAGGCAGTTTTAATTAGACTACATTTTTTATGTTTTATTTCTGTACTATATTTAAATAGTACAATAAAAAATCTCAACAATGATAACACAATTTTAAAGTAGTTTTCAAACAATTTAATCAGAAGATAAACAATTAATATAATCAAAAAAGGGTAATTTTCTTGAGAAGACGTTTCTATATTCAATAACCTTGTAATTGCAATTAACGCTGAAAAAGAAAATTTATTCCAAGCTAATTTATTAACAATATCGTAATCCAGTCTTAAAAAATATCTTTTCGATGATGCAGGTAGCTAATATTGAGTATGGATTACTATTTCTACTGATTGATAGACAAGCGAACATTCAATTTAATTTGCACAAAGCAATGGTATTACTTTATGAAGTCGACTACTTTGCAAACTGATTATTTTTATATTCTTCATTTTTTCAAACAATAGACAGACGAACTGTCATCAGACACGTGAAGCAAAAACCTAAATAGAAACAATGGCAATGCAATTGTCTAGCACATATTTTGTTTAGAGGTTTTAACTATAATTGTATAACACAGACTTTGAATATAATATGTTCCTTTTTTATTCGTAAGCATCTAACAATTACTAGCGTTTGCTGAAAAGCTGATGTCAAAGTGCTTATCTTTTACTAAATAATATGTTGGAATCTTCTTCAGAGATGTCAAAATGTTCTTAAGAATCTTCCCCTTTCCTAATTATTATTATTAATTTAGGTATCATTATTATTCACCAATGAGGAATTAGACGAAGTACTAGTAAAGGCTGGCGTCAACCAACTATAATTGAACGTTGCTTGATTTTACGAGTGGTGGTAACAATTCTTTAAATCCAGTTTGCGAGCTTGAAGTAAACACCAATCCCATTGTATTTAACCAGTCGTCGAACAACATAACAAAACTACCGCCAGTCGCACGCACTGACGCGTTTCGACCTTCCAGGATCATCATCAGAGTACGACGGCAAACTGACCAGCGGGGATCGATCCGCATTGCATATATATGGAAAGCAAAAGTAGATACGCGGCTCTCACCTCTAATGGTTAAATGAAATGGGATTGGTGTTTACCTCAAGCTAGCTAACTTGATTTAGAGAATTATAACTAAACGTGTTAAAAATATGTCTTCAATATGTGTGTAAATTTGCAAATCTTTCTAGCAGTGAAAACATATTTTACAGACCAATTATTCTGGTAATTGAGTATTAAATATGACGTAGGCGGAAGCACGTTTATTCCTAATGGACTAGGAGAGCTCGCCGAGTTCGTTTTTTGCAAAACCATCCACCGTATTGAAGTGTGTATTGGGTAAATAAAAGCTATATATCATAAGTAGCCGGCACTGTAAAATACGCCAGCCGACTTGTCCTTATTGTCCGACATTTTCAATGTAGGCTAACTTCCTTCAGTCATCGGTAAAACTAATCTAATTTGGCTTGGATGACTGCTTCAACATTTAAATGAAACAGTCGAGACAAATTAGAGTGGCTTTAATAAGAATAGATATATGATAAAAACGAAGTATGGCTTGCGTGTTTGGCCAAAGAATATGATTCATAAAACTCATTGTTCTCAACAAACTCGGCATGTTCACAGCAGGTGTAACAACTTGGTAATACAGCCGAATGTGTGGTTAAACATAATTGATTAATTAATTTTGTTTAATAAAATGTAACTCCTATAAAGATGACACAAAAAGATATATATAATAACAGGAAAGTTAAACCAGAATTAACATAACTAGACAAAGCTACCGGCGTAACCATCGCACTACGGTATTCAAAGTGGTCGTATGGGTGGTCCCATTAATTTCTAAATTAAATTTGTTAAATAGGGAGAAAGATACACATTGAAATACACCAATAATATGCAAATACTTTTCTGGATGGCTAAATAAAAGTCTCACAAAATATGTACATTAAACGCAGATGCTCAGAGCATTGATCACCTGATTATATATTTTGCTCAATGCATAAATAAGAGGATAATGATTAAACAAACACTCAGTGCTTTTCATCATCACTACTGTAATGATGGTTAAGCCAGACAGCCGGTGCAGTCAAGCTGCGGTTCTGTAATGATGATTAGGTGAGACAGTCAGAATATTATATATATATATATATATATATATATATATATATATATATATATATATATATATCCATAGATAACATTTATAAGTAAATAATAGTAGTAAAAAAACGTCGTGCTTAGGAGATCTAACAACAATTATAAATGGTTCAGTTTAAACTAATATTTCCACTTGACATATTGATTGTCAACTGTGTAGGTGATGTACTTTCCATTGAAAATGATATCCGTGCCCGGATATCGAAATATATGGCGAAATGAGGAAGACAGTGGATGCAAACAAATCGGAACGCAACCCGAGAATCAGGAAAATGATTCGTTAATAGTTTTGCTCATCCAATCCAAACCGTACATTTGTCGTAACCAATCCCCTCTCTTGCTTTTACGCAATTTAGAATGCTTCTTTGTCGTAACGTCATAGGATGTGTCACCGCTTCCTTTTTGAATGTGTCCGCAATTAATGGGTTTGTCGTATTTTGCAGAACATATATTACTTTTGAATGTCTACTCGTTATGTTTCTGTTCAATTACAATTCGACTTCTTTTTGAATTACTTTCTGCACGTTTAAGCAGGGACACAGCTTATTAATTGCGAAAGCTTCAATATATATATATATATATATTTATATATATATATATATATATATATATTGATCCTCGTATAGAAGGTTGTTATATTGGATATTGATACTGCTCGTGTCTAACGTAGTATAGCCTCTCAAAGATTGTTTAATGAAGAATACAATTGAACAACCACAGAGATTTATAAACATGCCGTTGAATTTAAATCATGCTAAATTATGAACAAGAATGTGCGCGTTATTAACAATAAAATGACTGTAACTGCTGATGAAAACAGATATAATATATAAATGTTTCAGTAAATAAGCTCAGGAATTACCGCACATAATGTTCAGTTAATGATGGCTGTGAAACATGACAATGAATTTTGAAGGAAAGTAACATAAAAGCACAGATGCTTATTCGATGAATGATACTTTAATAAAATGCAATGTGTAATAGCTAGGAAACATGAATACAATAATATGGCGTTTGAAAAATAAATATTGTTATTCCTATTAGAAAGACAAATACACATGTCAGATACATGAAGCATAATAAAACCAAATTAAAATAAATTATATCAATTTAAGATGCGTTTCGAAACGCACGCGTAAATGTGGCTATGCAGTTCGTTCATGCTGACTTTGGTATATCATTCTGGTCCTATTTGAACTAATGTGTTACTAGTTACGCATTAACCTAATTCAAATTTGACTAAATATTATATCGCCACAACAAGCAATATATAATTATTATATATTGTATTGAATGGTATTGTGAATAACGCGAAATAGAGTAAATAAAGTGGATCAAGGTCAGAATTTATGGATCTGAAAAGTGTTCAGATATAAATGTATATCTCAATTCTGGTCAAATTCAGCATATTTTGAAGTACATTGTGTTGGCACAATTTACAGGCTCGGTATATATTAGAAGTAGTGAGTTTGCTTTAAAGTCACATTGTCAAAGACTTCTTACGAACTTAAATCCATTTCCGCTTGAATACAAATTCGTAAAGTAGATTGGACCGTCTAATTGTTCCACATTCTTTGACCAAATATATCATTGTTATAGGGAGTTGTAGAGGCTTCTATTTATGAGTCTCCAGTAAGCATAAAACGCATTTCCTAATCAGATTATAATCAAAGATCAAAATTGTTCAATATATGTATCTGGTTGTATTTGTATTTTTGCATTTTTCTTAACAAACCTGTATTTGACGTTTATTTCAAGCTAGAAAACTCGATTCTGGTAAAATTTAAACCATACGCGTAAGCATTTATTGGTTAATGTTATATGTAGGATCATTTATGTTAATGTGTATTTTTGTGAAAACTGTTTCGTAATAATGCAGATGGTTATTGAAATTGTTTGGTTTTTAGCCATAAATTGCAAATATGATTTGAAGAATTATTATCCTCAGTCGTGAAATCAATATTTTTTTCTTTTAAAGCGTGTAAACTTGTGGCGAAAGCCGCAAAAATTATTAAATTTGTTACCGCATAGATATTTTGCAACCAATATTTGCAACCATGTGCAAGGAATGCGAGATCACTAGTGGTGAAAGTCTCATCCATGATTTTGCATAACTCATGCATACATTGCGATTTTATCCCCTTTGCCAGTTTCCATCCTAATGATGGCAAAAAGGCCACAAAAATGTAAGTAAGTGTAATTGGTGGTACGCTAGTTTTTTTGACTGTTAACATGAAATAAAATTTTTGCTTATCTCCAATCTGCAAGCTTAATATAAAGGCATTTTATCAACACCAACGTAAATATTGATTGCTAGATCGGGGTGGAATCACAAGCAGTAATTTGAAATGTGAATAAACGGTTACATATTTATTCTGCTACTTAAAATTGTAATTGCGAAGGTGATCACGAATATTATATCACTTCAATTATCAGACCTTCAAGGCAAAAATGAAGCATGTTTCTGTTCTGCAAATCTATAGATATACTTTTATTCGATCAATAAGGAATCTGGTATCATGTAAAGTTATTTTTTGCAGAAACTGCAAATTGCAAGCCTATTTATATCTATTTTGATAGCATCGATTTTAGGCTTTAATAAAACATGGATTAAAACAGCTGAAAATTTCTGTGCAATGAATAATAAAGGTTTTTTGAATTTGATATGGCATAGACTTGCTCCTAACTTGGTAACTGCGTGAAACGTAATAAAGTTAGTTATCAATCATGGTATTGGCTTAATTAACAATTTCAGTTTTTTTCCTCAATTTTCCATTTTCGTCACGCAAAATATTGTGTTTGCCAATATAATTGCCTTAACAAATTTCTGTGGAAAAATAATTTTAATATTGAATAACTGTAGCATGAGTAAATGAATATCGGTTGCGCGAGCGGTGATTAAAGTTACTTTTTAATCAAGGTTGCGAAATTGATATAAATACCTGACCCATTATGTACATACATTTGTCAATAAAAACTAAGTATTGTATAGTGTACGAAAGGCAATGCATCCAGCAGACCGGTTTCGTCCTTATTGAAATCTCATCACGTACTGTCCAGAAGTTGCCGTGCACCGGGGTCGAACTTGGGCACGTCTGTTTCGGAATCTGGTGCTCTAACCACAGCCATTCCGCATGAGTAACTTGAAGAGTGCATTTATTAACAAAGACACACAGCTGATACCGACATACGTACACATTTTCAAATTATTGCTTTAGTAATTTAAATTATGGGGGAAATTGTGTGCCGAAGGATAACTTCATTGTAAATCAGGTCAGTATAATACAAATAAAACGGCAATTTTGATCGCCCTAGCTCATCTTAACAGCAAAATCTTGTGTAAATTATATTAAATTTGGAAATTACCCGATTACAAGAGAAGCAAAGCCAATTGCATTTTAAACTAAACATAGTTTAAAAATAGAATAGCCCTACCCTCGAAGCAGATGGTTTTCCAGGTTATTTTAAAGTAAATTTAACAAAAGGAGTTGTGCACTGAGAAAGCTGTCAGCTGCAACTTCATTAATTCGCGGCTAAATAAATAGACGGTTGTATATTAACTAAATTTCTTATGTTTAACTGTGTGTATTCGTGTGCGTACTTAACACTTCACTTGCCTTTTCCGCTTCCTGTTTGTAGTTCTATAATTGATGTACTTAATACAAGTTATAATTCTTCACATTTAAAATACGTCCTATGAAGTAACAGATTCTAGAGCCGAGTGGAGTTCTGACGACAAAATTTACAATTTTAATTATTCATAGAGAAGTTACGCATCGATATTACTTCCTAGAGAGAGAGTATATATATATATATATATATATATATATATATATATATATATATATATATATTCATGTTTAATACTTGCGTTCATACGAGGGAAGCATTAGACTTTCCTAATCAGTTGGTGCCTAAATTTTCCATATTTCATGAAATAATAAATAAATCCGCACATAATATGTTGATTCCGGCCATCTGCAAAAGTTATGTTCGGGCATATTTAATGTTTTACCTTTCAAATGTTATTCAATTCGATTAAATTACTTTTTGCCAACACCCGATTACGTATGTCAACGCCGATTAAACAATCATTAATTGCGCTGGTGGTGATAACAATTATTTAAATCAATTTTGCGAGCTCGAAGTAAGCACCAATCCCATTGTATTTACTCCGTCGTAGAAGAAAATAGCAAAACTACCGCCAGTCGCACGCACTGACGCGTGCCGATTGCCAGTCAGCAGAGCTGTACGCGTTAGAGTTGTAGAACGCCAAAATTACAAAGAGAAACTGAAAAAGAATCAAAAATGGAACTCATCAAGCAATTTGTTTTTATTCAGATTAAACGCTGAATTTGATAAACGGAATTCCTTCGTCTTTATTTTAAGTTTTAGTCTGTATTTTCAATATTTGTTTGAGTAAGATATATTCCAAGCAACTTAAGATGGCTTCAGACTATTTGTAAATGTCTTTTGCCATGGATACCAAATGTTCATTTTCAATCGATGGTTCTTCGTTTAACTGCATGTTGACCATACACAATTTCTTACGCCTCATGATATTTCGACCAATCCTACCGATTAAATGAAAAGATTTTTGTGAAACTGGATCTATCGAAATTACCTGAACTGGTTTTGACTAAAGTAGTTAATCTTTTTCCAGTAGTTTTCTTTCTTTACCAAAATATTTCGGCTGCCTTTATCGGCAGCCTTCTTCGGTTGGTCTTATCCTGAGTATAACCTGATTGGTTTGATTTAAATTTGACACGTGAATTGGTCATTCGTATTTCTTATTTTATCACTCAATCATGACTAAAAAACAATGTTAAAGTTATTTTTTTACAAACTGAACACGCCCTTGCTGTAACATCTGATATTTTATACATCGAATTTCGTAAAGAAAAGGATAAAACGTTGGATGAAGAACACATTTTAAACAACAATGAGCATATAACTGAAAATACAGGTGAAATAGTTAAAACACACACGCATACATAAACAATACACCAATTAATATGCAATTAATGTATAAACTTCTTTCGTATACTTAGCTGTGTATCAAAGATGTCGTAGATAACAGCTTCCGACCAGCGTAACTCCTTTTTGTATATTGCTTTGAAAAATAACTATAAATCCAATTTTGTTTGAATTTGGTTTTTATCAATAATGTGAATGACTGTAGTGGAAATGTCCCACGCTTTCCAGCTACTCATAAATAAAGAAGTTCTTAGATTATGTATAATGTGTTGCGCACATAGTAACAAATTAGTTCAATTATGATCAGAAGGATAAACCAAAGACAGCATGAACAAAAAGTATAATCTCGTGCATATTCGTTTCGTGCTTACTGACGACTCATCAGTAGGAGCCGGTATTACGCCATTTACCAACTATATATTTGAGTGAGGAATGCGGGAAAATAGCACGGTAAAATTGGTCAAATGGATCAATTTCTCAATTCTACATAAAGCAAAATCAGAAAAATTATTTTACATTAGTATGTTAGTGAAATTGAATTAATTTGGTACTAGATGTGCAACACCTAATAAATGATTTCATGCATATTAATTTTCCGCAACAAGCAGTATCTAAGTTCTCAGATTGTCTACTTAAGCTATCGAATATTTTGATTATTCATTACATAAAGTGACGGATTTTGTAGTCGCGTTGAATTCTGGCGATAAAAATTGCTCATTAACTGTGTTATGTTAATCCGCTTTATAAGAAAAACATGCTTCAATAAAGAATTTATCAACAATTTGTTTATTAGTACATTAAAAATGGCTGAACTAGAAATTGTTTATAAAATATTTAGAATAAAAACCGATCCTTCATAAAGACTAAAATCATAAGTTATTATACGACTTCAATTTGCGTACAGTATGCTGCCCGAGTGATGTAGTGGATAGTCCCGGACTCCAAAGTAAGTGTGTTCCTGTTCGGGACCCGTCCGCGACAAATTCTTGACGTTAGTTATTGAGTTCTCAATAGGAACGGATATTCAGTTCAACGTAGCTTCTGGAAGAGTATTGGTGTTTGCTGTATAATGACAAAACGAGGTTGGCTAATTAGAACATCAGTTCATAAGGGATTGCATATAGGTTCCACCTGGAAGAAAATCTAATCAGAAAACATTAGCGGGTATGTGATTTCAAACGGCGTGTAGTATGCGGTACGAGTGGCGCAGTGGATAGTTTCTCGGACTCCGAAATAATTGATCCTCAGTTCGAGTATCATCGGCGGCAAATTCTGTACATTACTTGACGAGTTTCCATCAAGGATGAACTGTCTTTGCTATCTGATGCACCGTTTAGTTTACACAGGCATTATATGCATATATATATATATATATATATATATATATATATATATATATATATATATATAAGTAAGCTATATTATCCTATCATTTATCATTGAACGTAATCAGTTCCTCTTAACGCTATAGTAAGCTATATTATCCTATCATTTATCATTGAACGTAATCAGTTCCTCTTAACGCTAAAGGATTAATAATTGAATAATAAACTAATATAAATAATTCCTTACCCGATTTGGAGATGAGAAATCCTTCGATGAAATGTAATTTCAAATATCTGTATCCGTGCGCCAGCTGGACATAACGTTGCGTTTAGATGGATAGTAGGATCCAATGATTTATAGTCACAATTGTTTGATTAATTTTATGTGACGTAAATAAAATTGGTGTTACATTATTTGATTAGGAATTAACTAATAAACAACGCTCTGGAGCTTGCTGAATCAGAGAAATTTGTTTATGTTTTATAGTTCACTTATAATAAACGTTGATCTCGTGGATGTTGATACAATACTTTCAATATTATTGTTAAACTTTACTCAACTATTAAAAACGATGGTAACATATTACGCATGGCATATCAAGTAACAAGTTATACGATACAGGTTCAGGAGATTAAGTTATACACAACATGTTGAAAAGGTTTAATTCTATACGTGTACTCGTTTTCTGTGGACTGTCGGCTCATCAGTACAAGTTTACACTTTTCATAAGACCCGCAAAATTATGTCCTGCACTGTTCTTTCTATGCAAATTATAATAAAAATCAGTTTATTTTCTTGCTTTAATATTATTTCAATTAACATTAACATCATTTCGTAACTAGATGTCAAGCTAAAAGATAATAATATGTACTGAAAAATCGATTAAATTTGACAGTTCTGGTCTGTTCATCTGCCAATAAACAAAGATTAGATCGTACCTCACTTTTTAGTGGTTAGTATGAGCGATGTTGAAGCTTTCGGAAGAAATAGACGAACCCGCACCCAGCCGAAACCAAGACGACATCGATGCGTACTTGGAAATTGGGATCAATCGGATCTTTGTGAAACTGATAGTGCAAATCAATAACCCGTGTACGCAACTCGTGGCGAGTCAACACATGAAGCCTCACTGCGCAACAATCATTCAAATCACATCTGTTAACTGCTTAATTCATGCATAGTCTGATATGCTACACGATAGGTCCTGTGTACTTCTGCTCCTATGATGAAAATAAAAGATTCGTCTTGCTCAGATGTTGTCTCATACTTGCGAGGAGTAAAGTTCTCGCAGATAATCTCCCAAAAGCAAAACAATCACATTCAAATAGGCAGATTTGTATTTGTTAGATGCACATCTACCTATACCGATATTTTTCTCTGAGTGCCTTGATTAGAATAACTTCGGTTGTCACACCAACAGAAATAAACAACATTACGAATTAAAGCCTTATGCACGGCGTATCTTTACAACAAGTTATCTCAAATAATAAGAGGACATTGTGTGTTAACTTGAACTGAATTTCATTCGTAGGAGCCAGTACTACGGCCCTAACCTACAAAATATGTGGAAAATGTGAATTTAGTTTCGGCTCCAAAGCAGAAGTTGCTAGGAAGCAGGAAATGCATACGTTCATATGATGGCATAAATTTGGCTTTGTTGCGCATGTTTTTATGGTTCAAAATAAGCTAATTTGCTACAAAGAATTTTTGTAACTTAACCAAAACTGTATGCATGTCACCTTTCCGCAAACAAGAATGCTTAACTTCCATTTAGCTGTCAATATAAAGAGGTGTTAATGTAATTACTTTCTGTTAAATTAACTGCAGATGTCAATCCTGTTCGTTTTTTCAGTTCACATATAAATCGACCGGTTGTCGTCACAGAACACAAAAATCGATAAAACAATCTGACACACGGACTAAAAGACAATTTACGAATTTATTTATATTCAAATTTAATGCCTAAAATGAAAACGACACCTTTTTACCGTACTATACATGTTGCAGACTGGATTAGTTGTAATTGTTGTAATAAGATATTCACCACGCATCATAAGTTGCCCTTATTGTATTTGCAAAAGTTTGTTTCAAAGGGTGTTTATGGTTTACTACTTCTTGGTGTACTTGTTTTCTGATAAATTGCTTGTTGGCAACACCTTATTTCATACGCCTGGCGGTAATTCGATCGATTCTTCTAGTTGACTTTGTCAGAACTGCGCTTGTTCTAGTCACAGCACGCTAAAAGCATCAACAAAAACTAACACTAAGCCCAAATGAGAATTCGGTTGTCAATTCATTTATATTCAAATTTAATGCTAAATTAGATAAAGAGCATACTCGCACTATTTGTTGTAGTTTAGATTAATTGTACTTGCTGAAATACGAAAGAATCCGCACATCATAATTTGATTCCTGTCTAGTGGCAAAGGTTTGTTAGAATGTGTGTTGATGGTTAAATACTTCTCAATGTTATCTTTTTTCATTAAATTCCTAGTTGGCAAAACCTTAATTCACACGCTTGATTGTAATACGAACGATCTTGCCGGTTGACTTTGTTAGGACCGTGTTCCTTATAGTCCGATCATACTAACATTTTCAGCATAAACTAACGCAGAGTGTAAATGAGAATTTGTCTATATTCAAACTTTATGCTTGTGATATTTGTAAAGTTTGTTGCGATAAGTTATGCCAGTTCGAAGTTTGTAATGTAATTTAATTCAGTTATATAACTTGTTAAATACACCTGAATTCATACGTCTGATGTTTTTCGATTAACCACGCGAGTTTTCTTCATCAGAACCACATTTTCCTTTTAATTAAAGGGCACCAAAATCATCAAAAAATATTGGAACCGAGTCTTAATAAGAATTTGCTTAAAAATTTATTCGTATTCAAATTTAAATCTAAAGTAGCGCAAATAAGTTTTTGTAAATTTCCGTATAACTTGAATGAAATAATTTTCATATTTGTTGAAGTAAGATATAATTTACGAATATTAATTTGCTATTGCCTATTTTTAGAAGTTTTGTTTTTGATAATAGTTGATTGTTTAATTTTCCTTATGAATTTCAAATCAGTTTTATTACATCGTGTCACCACGGGAACACATGTCTCATAAAATTTCAATCAACACACTAAATTGACATCATCAGAGTAGTACTGAATATAGTCACAGAACATCAAAATATCAGACAACCAATGGCACAGCGTGTTAATGAGAGTTCGTTTATCTATTTTTTATATACAGTTTTAAAGCTTAAATTCATAGGCAGAATATTTTCTGATTGCATTTAAATGCTGTTCAGATTTTTTATAGTTTTAGAATCAGGATATAATCCGCGCATCAAAAGTTGTTTGCAGTATATCTGTTAAAGATTGTCGAGAAGGTTCTAGATAATTATACTTCATCTCACATTATTCAATTCCTAATTCATATTTTAATCAATCCTGTAGGGTATCTCTATAACAGCCGCTCTACTTAAAGTCAGAAAAACTCCACTTAAACAAAAAACTGACGAAGATCCTAGTGATTATTCATGCATCAATATAAATATCTCATGAATAATTATTAGTTTAGCCACTTTTCTGTATTATTAATTAAATTTGTGCGGAAGGGTTGCGCAATGGTTAGAACAACAGATTACAAAACAGATGTTCCAAAGTTCGAGCCTTGACCGCGGCAAATTCTGGACAGTACGTCACAAGTTCCTAATAAAGACGAAATAGATTTACTGGATGACGTCTTTCTTACATTATACAATGATAAGTTCATATTTAGAACTGTATCTATATAATTGAAATTGTGTTAACATCAGGATGGAGATCTCTATTTAAATAATTGTTATCACCGCCACGGAGCCAAAGTTCATTTAATTAATTGAACTGTTAAACATACTGTATACTGAATCATAACATTCTTATAAAGCAGGTCCACAGAACACAGTTAAAAAGGCCAATTTCATCGCCTGAAATCAACTTTACATTAAAATAAAATAATGAATCTTAAAAATATTCGTTTTCTTATGCAGCGAATCTAAGACTAATTTAGACTATGCATAGCTGGCAACGCGGAGAATCCTTTCATATTTGTCGAAAACTTTATTTTTAAAATTGAAACTCTATCAAAGACTGATTTCATTATGTTTTTATATGCAAAAACGGGACACTAATAACGTAGAGCTCTAGATGTCAGCTACACCACCCGTTATCCCAGCTAAATAACCAAAAGAATCGTGCAATGAATTAAAAAGAGTGAAATGCTTATGCTAAACTAATAAACAATTATTGATTGCGCGGGTAGTGAGAAGAATTATTTAGAGCATTACATCTACAAGCAAAGCGAAATTACACACGGTCCTCACCTCTTAAAGTTAGGCATACATTGTACTTGGCTGGAAATGTAGGCAGTACAATTTGTATGCAGTAGCAAACGTTAACTTTATGCAGCTTTCGCCAAGTGTATATATAATTAGATAATTATTGATTGCGCACGTGGTGATAACAATTATTTAAATCAAGTTTACGAGCTTCATTTAAACACCAGTCACATTTTATTTAACCAAGTTAGGACCGCATATCTTATTTCGCACTGCTTATACGTTAATTGTGGTTTGATCCTCGCTAGAAAGTTTGCCTTCGTGTTCCGGTGATGATCATGAAAAGTCGAAATGCGTCAGTATGTGAGATTGACGGAGGATTTGCCATGTTTTGCGACTGGATAAATACAAGGAGATCGGTGTCTATATCAAGCTCGCAAATTTGTTTTAAAGAATTGTTTGTGTGTTTTTCGTTTCAGTTGCATTTACATCTTCTTGACCGTTGTTGTATAATGTCTGGTTTCCATTCTATTTATTTCCTCTTTTCAAAATTCATTATATTAGTTGCATATGCTGCAGGCAATTTCTGTTCTGATGAAATAAATGGCAATTCATATTTTATTCTTTTGACGAGTTAATGTTTAAAAACACTGATATTCTCAAAATTTTATATATTTTAAGACTTCCTGCTTTACTACGCTCTTGAAAACGATTCAACTTGTCTTAAAAGTTGTAGCTTATATTCTCAATCGTTCTTTAGGTAAAGTAAAACCCGCACAACATAAGTTTATTATAGTCTAGTTTTTAGTCAAGTTTGAAACGATATGTGTTGATTTTTTAACTTTCGTCAATGTTTTTTTCATTAAGCATATAGTTAACAACATGCGAATGCATATCTCATTATATTTCGAACAAACCTACCAATTATCTTCATCAAAGCTGCACACGCTATAAAATAGATACTCCAAAATGCTCATAAAAATTACAACATAGTGATAACTGTTGTTTGTTAATCAATTTATATAAATTCAAATTTATTGTTAAAATTGAAAAACGAAATATTCTCTATTTGCATTTAACGTGAAGTAGAGTTTGTGAATATTGTTTGAATAGGATATAGTCCAAGCGTAATAAGTTGCTTACAATAAATTTGTAAATTATATTGATCAAGGTAGCGATCTTGATATAAGCACCTGACCCATTAATTACTCACATATGTCAGTATAAACTAAAAATTGTATAGTGTAGAAAAAAGACAATTTATCCAGTAGACCGGTTTTGTCCTTATTGGAAGCTCATCATGTACTGGCCTGAAATTGCCGCGGACAGGGCTCGAATATGGGCACATCTGCTTCGGAATCTGGTGCTCCAACCACTGAGCCACCCTGCCGCACACTACACTACACCCAATTTTAAGTTATATACTAAGTAATGCAACTTGATTAGTCTTTTTTACTTTAGATGGAGCTCATATGGCATCCATTTAGACTCAAAGTTCCAACTAACCATTCCAAATCTGTCATTACTGAACAGACACCACACTACATGAGGAAGTGTTATTGAAATGAACATTTATATAATTAAACGAACATTGGTTGCGCGGACAGTGATAACATTTACTTTAATCAAGTTTGCAATCTTGATATAAGCACCTGACCCATTAATTACTTACATATGTCAGTATATATCAAGAGCGAAACCTTGATTAAAATAATTATTACCGCCCGCGCAACCAATGTATCATTTAATTATATAAATGTTCATTTCAATACCACTTCCCCATGTAGTGTGGCGTCTGTTCAGTAATGACAGATTGGGGATGGTTAGTTGGAACTTTGGGTCTAAATGGAGGCCATATGAGCTCCACCTAAAGGAAAAATAGACTAACCACGTTACATTAGTTAGTATATAACTGAAAATTGTGTTCAGTGTAGTGTGCGGCAGGATGGCTCAATGGTTAGAGCACCAGATTCCGAAGCAGACGTGCCCAGGTTCGTATCCTGTCCGCGGCAAATTCTGGCCAGTACTTGATGAGTTCCCAATAAGGACGAAACCGGTCTACTGAATGAATTGCCTTTTCTACACCATACAATTTTTAGTTTATACTGACATATGTAAGTAATTAATGGGTCAAGTGCTTATATCAAAATCGCAAACTTGATTATAATAATTGTTATCATCGCCCGCGCAAGGAACGTTTGTTTAAGTATATAAATTCGTAAATATTTGTTGTGTAAGGGATTCATGATTTAACCTTTTTGAATTAGTCATTTTCTTATAAATTACGTGCTGCCATCAAGCGACTTCACACGTATCAGGATATTTCTATCAACCCTGTCGGTTTTGTTCCCAAAAGGCCATGCTCATTACATTCATAAATCTCCAAAATCACTACACGATGCCTAAATATGTATTCGTTTATTCATTTTTTCACGTTCAGACATAATGCTTCTGGTGTTAATCAAAATAATATTTTTACTTGCCATATCATTTTTAGTTTAAAACATATATACTTTGAAATTAAGATACACACTGTGAATGATAATTTGTTTATTGTCAATTTTTCAAACTAATTTGCGAAGGCTGTTGATGGTTAAATGTTTTTCGACATAATTCTTTCCGTTAAATTATTTGTTGACTGCGTCCTAATTTATAAGTCATGATATTTCGACCTGCCAAACAGATAGCCTTCGTCAGATCTGCACTCCTTTTATACACCTGAGGTACCAGCAGCAACTGAAGAATGCCTAACAGTGTATTTATTTATATTCAGATTTATTACATCAGCTATTAAACGAATTACTTTCATGCTGCCTTATTAATTGTAGTTTTTATTTGCTATATCTGATAAAATAACTAATTTTCTTTCTTGCAAAAAATTTTAAAACTTTTTGTATCAATGGATGTGTAATGATCACTATTTTCAATGCTTTTCATTAAATAACTTGTTGATAATACAATTAAATAATCCATGTTTACGAAGGAGATGGTAACAATTTTTTAAATCATGTTTGCGAGCTTGAAGTAAACACCAATCACATTGTATTTAACCAGTCGTCGAACAACTACCGTCAGTCACACGCACTGACGCGTTTCGACCTTCCATGATCATCATCAGAGTACGACAGTAAACTGACTAGCAAGGATGAAACAGCACATATATATATATATATATATATATATATATATATATATATATATATATATATATGGAAAGCAAAATTTTATACACAACTTTCATCTCTAGTAGTCTCGCAGACATCAGGCATGACTGGATATGTCGGTTGCACAATTTCTATGCAGTCATGAAAATTAACTTTTTGCAGCTTTCGCCAAATAGATATATTTATTTAGGTAATAAACTTAAACAATCCATTTTTGCGCAGGTGATGGTAACATTTCTTCAAATCAAGTTTGCGAGCTTGAAGTAAACACCAATCCCATTTTATTTAACCAGTCGTCGAATAACAGCAAAACTACCGTCAATCACACGTACTGACGCTTTTTCGACCTTCTATGATCACGCGGTTTCATCCTCACTAGTTAGTTTACCGTCGCTGTCTGATGCTGATCATGCAAGATCGAAATGCGTCAGTATGTGTGACTGACGATAGTTTTGCTATGTTGTTCGATGACTGGTTAAATATAATGAGATTGGTGTTTACTTCAAGCTCGCAAACTTGATTCAAAGAACTTGTTGAGAACACAAACATTTGTACGTCTGATGCTATTTCGATTAACCATGCGATTGCCTTTACTAGAACCACGCAGCTAATTGTCAAAAAGCACTAAGATTAACATTCCAAGCTGACTCACAGTCCAACAACATAACAGAACTACAGCCAGTCGCAACGCACTGACGCGTTTCGATCTTCCATGATCATCATCAGAGTACGACGGCATACTGACTATCGAGGTACAAACCGCATTGAATATATATGGAAATCAAATTTAGATATGCGGCTCTCACCTCTATCAGTCTCGCATACATTTAACTTGACTGGAAATGTCAGCTGCACAATTTCTATGCAGTCACGAACATTAACTGTTTACAGATTTCGCCACATATACACATATAGGCAATACAATTTAACAATAATTGATTGCGCGGATGGTGGTAACATTTCTTTAAATCAAGTTTGCGAGCTTGAAATAAACACCGATCCCATTGTGTTTAACTAATCTTAAATAATTACTTGGTTATCAAATTATTTATATTCAGATTTTGTACAGAAATTGATAAATCAAATATTTTTCACTTGTTGTATCAGTTGTAGTTTTGATTTTTGGTAATTTAAAAACAAGATTTAACTCATGTAGTTTACGCTGCTACAATTGCATTTACAAATCTCCGTTCGATTGAAGTTGATAGTTTAACAATTTATGTCAATGTGCTTCTTCTGTTAAATTAGCTGTAGACAACACCCAAATTCATACGTCAGATGATAATTTGGTGTATCCTGTCGTCAGAACCGCGCAGCTTATATTTACATAACATCACTATAACCGACAAATACTGACACAATATATATAAACAATAATTAGTTTATCAATTAATTTATATATTTAAAAATGATACATAAGTTAATTTTTAAATATTTTTAGCTTCCGTATGTTTTCGTATCGATTTTTTGCTACTTTCACAAATTAAATATAATCTGTACGTTAACGGTTTCTTTTAGTCTATATTTAGCGAGCGTGATTCTAATGAAGACAACCAGTAGAATTGATCGAAATATCAACAGCCGTTTTCATAAATTAATAAGGCTGAAAAAATAAAATGAAAATTGCTGACATCGCAACAAGCTTTTCAACATTTTAATAATGTTTTATATGCACGTGTTCCCTCTTTCTAAAAATGCTTAGCTTTCCTGAATTAGACGTGGATTACCTAGTTATATATAAGCCGGTTTACTATTAGGAGATAGCATAACATGTAATTCTTTTGCGTCTACGTTGCATGCCTCATAGTTTCTCCCAAGAAATTTTTCTTCAGAAGGAAGTTTTCTTCACTTTGCCAAAATATTTGCTCTTGACACTAAATCATGAATTTGACGAATTTTTTTGAGCAGTTATACAATATATGAGTTGTGTTTTATCTACGATCGCAATTTCAATAAAACATTAATGCCCTTTATTTTAAAGTTAAATTAAATTTAACAGTGCTTTTAGCGCATACTTGCAGACGATTGCGCTATCCTTTTGACACATATTTTAATTCTGTCATCGTATAATATGGTAAATGCCGTCTACTTGCTAAATCGTGGTTTCGCATCTATGTAGGCATGAATGAAACCGACGACCATTTTGTTCCTAGTCAAAACCACGTTGTCTAGACAGAGCATACAGGTCTAATTACTAAGTCTTAGTTTAATACCTTAATCTTAAGCAGGTACATAAATTTACATAAACATGAAGATGTATTATGGCCAGATTAGATTATATGATTAGTCGGTATAGACTAAACACTGCATTAGATATAAAATGCAATTAATCAAACAAACATTTTTTTAAACTTTTTGGGCACACCCGAATAGTAACCAGTAGTGCTGCGACCTAGAGCATAACTTGCCATCATTTGGCTCATAGTGATGTGAATTAGCGCATAAACTTAGTTCTTTATCATTCATTGCTTCCGATGGGCCTACAGTGTGACACTTTTCACCTAAAGATTCAATTAGCCATTAACCAAAAGCACAACTTTGTGAAAAGCTTAAAACTACTTTCAAATTGCGGCCCACATTATGTAAATAAAGAACCGAAATGCCCGAAATAAAATGCATGTTACTTCAATCCCTGATAACAGCAATTCTGTCTAATAAATATTGTACCCCACTAAGACCAAAATAAGTCGAGTAAATAATATAAATTTCTGTTATTACCTATATATAGAATTAAATCCAGCAAAAAATCTTCGATTCATTATAATCTGTCCTCCCCTCTCTCCCTTTCTCTCCCTCTATCTCAGTCTCTACGTGACCTTCAATCGGATTCTTCTATAATCATTGTATCACAGAGCGTAATTACTTTTTTCACAGCATGTTTAGGAATAAATTTCTTTCGTCTTAACATTGTTCTTGAATGCCTTCCACACATTTCCACTTTCCCTTACTCACCATAATTTACCTTACTAATTATCGGATTACCAAACCGGGAATTGAGCCTTAGATAGAGGCAGAGTATTAATGAAAGTGGTTGGCTGGACAAAAATACATCTCTGGATGTATGCTCTTTAAACGTAATCAGATTAACAGGCACATTGATTAAGTCATACTGTCGATTATATATATAACATCAGGAGAATGTGTGTGACCAACAAGGACTTAGATGAACTTAACACTACGAGTTTTCTGCCTATATGCACGGAAGAATTAATTTCTCAAATGTCTTTAATATTTTTTTCTATAAACTTATCATACATAGTTACTTATATATGCCTATATATATTTGTGCGCGTGTATTCATAAATGTGTACGTGTAGGTAAACAGTTAGTGGAGTCTGTCCATTTGGTTTTATACTAAGCTTTGGTAATTTGCACCAACGAGCTTTAACTATAAATGAGTAAAATGAGTATAAATATATCAGTAATAACCAGATTGCATCTACTTCCACATAAATGTATCTGTTGTGTACAATTTCGCTGTCGTGAGATATAAATTTTTGAAATACTAAACCCAAGCTTATTGGATGAGTTTATTATACGAAGAGTTAATCCGAAAGCCATAAAGCCAAACGTGGATGATTAAATCCTCCCATAAAGTGCATAGAAGTGCCACTTCAGCACTAACTCAGAATGTGTATTATTCACCAATCATTTAAGGGACACTAATACCATGATTTTGACTAATTTTAAATGAAAATGAAAATTACATTAAATCTGAGCAACTGATACTTCAGCAAATACTTAAGCTCTAACATTAATCGACATAATTTATTATATTTTCATAAAAACTATTATTACTAAAATAAAAAATTTCATATTTTTACATCCATTATTGCTGAGACTTCACTTATATGAAGTATGTATTAGGTATTGAAAACCTAATACTACTTGGTTCACATGATATCATAAATATATTCCAGTCAGTATGTATAAAGGATATAATCGCGTGTACAAATTTGCTCCTTTTGTAGTGATGACTCATTAGTAGGACCTGGAATTTCACTCCAAGAAATGTGTGGCACGTGTGCTAATGCACTAGTAGAGTCAACCTCAAATAAAGTTTTTAGCAAAG
Source organism: Eudiplozoon nipponicum (assembly GCA_029291075.1). Classification (NCBI taxonomy): domain Eukaryota; kingdom Metazoa; phylum Platyhelminthes; class Monogenea; order Mazocraeidea; family Diplozoidae; genus Eudiplozoon; species Eudiplozoon nipponicum. The sequence goes on along the minus strand of JAQBSW010000161.1, from coordinate 237,624 downwards.
CGATTTCGATGTCAACTAAGTTTACATTATATCGTTAAAAATTTAAAAGGCATTAACACCATGACTGCATGTAACCGAAATTTAACATTGTGCTAACCTTGAGAAATTGATACCTCCGCATAGGTTTATACACTGACATAAAACGACATCAGTTTAACTTATATATTATCATATCATTCAATTAAAAGCAACATGTATATATATATATATATTAAAGAGGGGAGCAGATCCTGCACAAAGATCAGCAATTTGCGAACATGTACTACTGACAGGTCATGCTGTTAGTAGTAACAAATTTTCATTTGTGTACAAGGCAAAAGCGGAAAATGTTTGACTTTGAAGTTATAGCAATTACGTTGAACCCCTGCTTAAACGGGATAGAAAGCAATTCAAAAAGAAATTAAATTGACTGTAACAAAGACATGATTAACAGGCCTTCAAAAATAGCCTCTACGTTCCGCAAAATTCGACACACCTATCAAATACGGACGCAATTACAATGAAAGCGATGACACACCACATGACGTTACGCAAAAGGAATGGTCTAAATTGCGCAAAACATAGACTGACATAGCGAAGAAGGGATTGCTTACGACAAATGTACAGATGGTATTGGATGAAAGAATATACTAACGAATACAGATTAATGGCTGTATATATTGGTAGAAACAAGATTTATTAATAAATGTTGTTCCATGGAATAAAGGTTGTGTTCTCATATATATATATATATATATATATATATATATATATATATATATATATATAACCCGTTTATAACAGTATAATATGTATTTCGTATCTAATAAAAAATAAAATCAAATAGGACCAGAAACAAATTTCAAAGTCAACGTGAAAAACGTGTATTTTGTTCTTACTGATTACTCACAAGTAGGGTAAAGCATAGCACCCCAAAAGCACTATTTACTTGATAAAAATATGCGCGAGTTTGACGGTGAAACCTCCATTAACTATGTTTATAAAAGTAGTAGTGGTGCCATTTTGACATTAAATTATGTACACTTGAATTTTTAGATCGGCAGTACTCATTTATTCTTAATTTACGGAGGCACTACGTGTAGTTTGCCTTGATTTAAAAGATCCACTTTATACTCTAGATTTGTAGGTTTCAACACCTGCCCCATAGCCATGTTTATCCAACAAGTGTACACTGTCCATCTTCTGGTCTTTGTTGATCTTTCAGATCTTGGAACACGACGCGGACGATCCACTGAAAACTGAGGTATACCAAATACAACAGGTCTCAAGACAACGTTTTGATGTCTCGTTTTCGATATCATACTCACGTAACAGATAACGAAATCTACACTTTCATACACAAATTACGGAAATAATGATTTTCTTACCTCAAACTGCTCTAGTCAGAGCTATTGACGAGAATCTCCTATGCCTACATTAGTTCTAAATATAAGTCCTTCATTAACTATTTTCAACTACACTCAAAATCCAACGTACACACACACAGACATATATATATATATATATATATATATATATATATATATATATATATATATATATACGCAAACTTTTATAATTAAATACTTATACTATAACATTAAAGAATTTCAATAATTGCATTTTCGGCGTAAAAAATTGTCAAAGGTATAACGTTAACCATTATGGAAATATATCTAGTCGAATGTGATTGCGAGGATAGCTTCAAATACTGGGATATTTTTATATCACGATTTTAGCCCACCCATATACTGTTCCAGTCTGCTCAAAATAAGAAGACAAGGCGTTGAACGATCGAAGATTCACTGTTTCAAAGAATATAACTTTCAGTAATGTTAATTTGTTCAATGAAATAAGTGATCTCAATTATGTCAACTTTTGTACGAAGATGTATTCATCAAATGAAGGACAAATATACATACAAATTTCAATACGAAAAGATCTAACGCTAAAAAAAGTGCACACAGAACTATTGACTAAAGCTCAACCTTAACACGCCAGTACCCGTGTTAAAAATTTATATTAAGTAAACGAGTAATTTAAAACACAAAAATGATTGCATTTATAAATCTAATTGTCTCATTAATAATATAGTTCTATAAATGTAGAAATAAAAATTCCCGAATAAGTCAGATATAAAGTTTTTCTGGTGAGGGACGTGCTATCTATATATATTTCAAAATTTAAAAAAGCATAATCAAGTAAAGTTAAATGTGGCTTGGTGTGGCAATGGCCACCTTTAAGACAAATAATGAATAAAGGATCTTATCTAGGGCAGACATTATTTCAAGAGAAATTCCTCGCAGAAGCGCCCATATAAGAATGAAGCAGTCAGCACAATGAGAAAAGCAGACTTCGAGCTGAAGTGAACATAAATTAATTAATGTGAAAATTTGTTTTATTAAATCGATGCTCGATGTGCGAGCAAAATTCTATATATAATTGAGTAAAAATAAACCATTTGTGGTACATTTAAAATGTCTTCTGATGGGTTGGAAACGTTGATTCAGGCATTGACTTCTCAAATGAATAATTTAACTGCAGAATTAGGCATAATTAAGGCTCGTCTAGACGATACGCTAATAATAAACACTGACGACATACATGTACGTGGACCATCCAACATAGGTGGACATAACACTTGGAAACCCTGATTGTATCTCCAGTGAGCGATTAAATTGTTCTTGTTTGTAAGGTTCTGAACATTGTTCATTTTAATTTCAATATCCTCCAGGGAGGAAATAATATTCACACATCTAGCCTTAATTAAAATCGAAAATCGTTCTGTTGTTATATGGCACATTTTTAACAAGAAAAATTATGTTTAGCTATAGATGTACGTGCAGCGCCAATCTTACTGCGAGTACACCAAGATGGTATGTGCTCTGACAAGCGTGAATACAATCTTTTACGGAATCTACATTTGCACGACTGCCTACAGGTACAATTCCAATGGTTAATAACGTTAGGTGCGGATTGCAGTGGAAGTTTTCCTTTCACACTATGTTGGTGTAATCGAGACGAAATTAGTTACCAAAAACCGTGATCGTGATATTCTATCACTAGATTTGGTCATATTGGACCGCGTTAATTATATTTCTACAGTGAATGGCTTGATATTTGGTATAAACTTTGAAAATTGACACTAAGAGTGCTGCAACAGATAAAACTAAGTGGGCCTTTTTGACTTGGTTATCCGAACTTCACATAGAATGAAAGATCACATGACTAGCTCAAACATCTGAAGCCGGTTGCAAGTATGTATTAGGTTTAGCGAACCTAGTAACAAATTAGTTCAGTTGTGACCAGAAGGATAAACCAAAGGCAGCATGAACGGAAAGTATAATCTCATTCACATTCGTTTCGTGCCGGTATTACGCCCTTTAACCACTATATATTTGGTAGAAGAATGTGGAATAATAGGACGGTACAATCTCCTAGACGAATGTGTAAACCTGTAATAGTGAAGCTAACATAATCTAAAGTCAACGACAATACGACTTCAATGCTAACTCACACTATATAATATAAATACCGAGTCTGTAAAGGATACTAACACTATGGCTATTGTGTTAGTAACGGATACTAACACTATGGTTTCCGAGTCGGTACATGATACCAACCTGATGGATATAAATTTATGCTAAAGTTCACCCAAATTGAGAATTACAACAATTTCCGAACACCTGTTACTCCAGTTAAACCATACACTCTGGCCTTCATCGATATCAGTTATCACATTTCGCGGTAAGCATGACATCATTCAATTCAATATATTACAGTTAAATACTGTTTGTTGCGAAGAACTAATATATATGCAAGTATGTATTAGGTTTTGCGAACCTAGTAACAAATTAGTTCATATTACAGTTAAATACTGTTTGTTGCGAAGAACTAATATATATGCAATTTGTTACTAGGTTCGCAAAACCTAATACATACTTGCATATATATTAGGTCTTCGCAACAAACAGTATTTAACTGAAGCCGGTTGTAAGACTTTTATGCTTTTCCGAAGACGCACAAACCAAGTGTGCCTTTATGACAATAGAGTCAACACATGAATTAGCCAAATAGTTTGCTAGCCTATCAAAGCCGGCACGAAATAACTTATCTATATACAGCTTGAAAGATGATTTTCAATATATTAAAATGATATAAATACTGAATACTCAAAACATTTTTGATTTATTCGCATGGTGTTGGATCATTATTTACTAACGTCTATTTAAATGTAACTATTGTTTTGCTTTTAGCATGTCCGGTAAAAGTTGAGTGAAGCGCAATTGAAAAGATTTCTTTATTTTTGTTGTTCAGGTGTTAAATTTATTCTCAGTAACAAACTATACAGACGAAATGACCGCTCACGAATGTTTTAGGCTTTAGCTTTGATTATGGCCGATATGTATACGTACACGTTAGAACAAAAAAACTATTGCGTTAACTGAAACTATACAACCGTTAAATTGAGGATATAATATTGGTCTTTGATGGCCATATGTATGCTGAAGAACTCCTTAATATATTCAATAAATGCCAACAGAATATTCGATTCGTTAAATCAAATTTGTGAGCTTGAAGTAAGCCCCAATCCAACTGGATTTAACCAGTCGTCGAACAACATTGCAAACCTTTCGTCAATCACACTTACTGATGCATTACAAACTTCAATGATCATCATCAGTGTACGATAGCAAGCTGAAAAGCAAAATTTGGTATGTGGCTCTCATCTCTATTAGTCTCGCATACATTGTACTTGACTGAAATGTTACGCCGCGGGCCAATTTATGCAGTCACGAACGTTAGCACCATGCAGCTTTCGCCACACACACACACACACACACACACATATATATATATATATATATATATATATATATATATATATATATATAGGCAATACAAGCAAACATTAATTGATTGCGCGGATATTGATAACAATTCTTTAAGTCAATTTTGCGAGCTTGAAATAAACACCAAGCCCATTGTATTTAACCAATCGTCAAACAACATAGCAATTGCAAATGAAGAGAACGATACTCTTGTTTTTCTTAACGTTATGCTCAAATGTAGAACTAATTGCATATTTTGTAGATCAGTTTTCCGCAGAAGAACAATCTACTCCTCAAGTTATGCACTTTGACAACTACTGCCTATTAAAATTGGAAAAAGACTGGTCAAGACATTGTGTATTATGGCACTGCGTATTTGATCGCGAGAAATTTTCATTAATAGTTACCCACTACATTTTAGAGATGAGTATAAACCTATTTATAGACTAATACCCGTTGTGAATTTTTGCACAATTGATAAGAAACCGGTGTTTATACACCTAGAATATAAAGGTGAAAATTCAATAAAGCGTATAAAAGTGATAATTAAATGAACATTGGTTGTGCAGGCGGTGATAACAATTACTTTTAATCTTGGTTGCGAACTTGATGTAAACACAAGACCCATTAAGTACATGTATTTGTCAGTATAAACTGGTTATTTTATAGTGTGGAAAAGGCAATTTATCCAGGAGACCGGTTTCATCCTTATTGGGAACTCATCACGTAATACACAAAATAATCCGCAGATACAGTCGAACTCAAGTACGTCTGCTTCGGAATCTGGTGCTCTAACCACTGAGCCATCCTGCCGCACACTACACTGCACACAATTTTCAGTTATATACCGACTAATGTAACTTGGTTAGTCTATGTTTCCTTTGGGTGGAGCTCATACGGCATCCATTTAGCCCTAAAGTTCCAACTATCCATCCCCAATCTTTCATTATCGAACAGATACCATGTTACAAGGCGAAATGGTATTGAAATGAACATTTATATAATTAAGCGAACATTGGTTGTGCGGGCGAGGACAAATGTATGTACATAATGGGTCAGTTGCTTATATCAAGATCGCAACCCTGATTGAAAAGTAAACAAAAATGAAGTCTGCATTCAGCGTTTGCGTTTACATGCTTTGTAGTTGACGCCATTTTGTTGCACGACAAAATTCGTTCCACCTAGTGTAAAATTTTGTTGCAATCTGTGTCTATCGTCACCTACAATTAGAAATGTACTTGTGGGCAATTATATGCATGAAAATGCAGGGAAGATCGACTTCACTTTTCGGAGTACATAACTTGGTATATACAAAATAAGAGTTGCGTTGCGTGTGCATCTATGATTCATCGTATCATGCCATGTGAAAAATGCGAAAAGCCGACAAAATGCTCTTCAATTTTAATTAAGGCTAGGTGTGTGAGTATGCTTCCAAATTCGGAGGCTGTCACACAAACTAGATGTTTTCCATGCAAAACTCAGTTTAATTATGCTAGAATAAGATTATTTCATTTTGAATACTTTTATGGGAACCAACTTCTTCTTCAAAAAAATTGTTTAAAGTATTGTCACCAGTAAAACAATTGATATGATGGAGCGAAACGGTTCTGTGTTATACATAATGTTTCTGTAACATTCATATCTGAGAACAAATGTTTCTCTTATTTAAAATATAAATATCCTACAAGCATCGTCCTTAATTTTGATAAAATTAATACAAGTTAACTAGTGAAATATCGAAAAATCATTGACATCTCTCGATCGCCTAGTTGACTGGTGCCTCTCAGCCAGCCCAATCACCTATTTTAAAAGCTGCAACATTTGCACGTAACTTGTGATTGTTTGTAAGTTTTCTTTAAATTGGATCGAATTCTTATAGGTATTTTGAAAAGTGCGTCTAGTCTAGAACAATCAAAACGTGTTTAAGCGCACACAAACAAAAAACGTACATGCTGTTCTGCGCTGTGGATAAGTTTGGTCATCTTCATTTCCAAAAATTCATTTATAGACTGTTGTCGTAAATCTACCACAAGGAGGCAAAAAATCAACTGTCAATATCACTCTTGTTCGCGCTCTTCAGGCAGTATTTTTAGTGCAATTAAGGACACATTTGGTTTACGAAATCTCGTTCATAAAACGACAACGGCTTACGAGCTTTTACTGGTGGTGATACGTATGAAACAAAAGTCATCTAATTAACACTTATTGCGACATGTACTCTCTTCGTAATCAAATAATTCGTACATGCATTTAATATAAATGGGTGAATAGTCCGCAGCTGGGAGTGTTCCTTCGGGTATGTAGGAAGTGTGCTAAGGTGTCCATACGTGATCATCATAGCGTACATCGGTGCGCGCTCCTGTTTTAATTTCGTTTTCGATTAATTCAGACAAGCAATCTTCCATAATCCACATTGCTTTAACAAATTTATCTCATCAAGAAACATATTTTTTAAACACAGCTAGTTCTGACGAAACATAATTGGCCTCCCATTATTTACATACAATTGCCAATAAGAACTAAGCATTGGATAATGTAGAAAAGACAATTCATTCAGTTGACCCGTTTCGTCTTTATTAGGAGCCCATCACATGTAGCATGACATAGGGCTTAGAGCAACAGATTCCGAGGTAGACGTGCCCAACTTCAAGCAATTTTCGAGATACATTCTGGACATTACATTATAGGCTCATAATAAGGACGAAACCAGTCTACCTGATGAATTGCCATTTCTACATTATACAATGCTTAGTTTATACTGACAAGTGTTTATGCATAATAGGACAAGTGCTTATATCAAAATCGCCACCATAATTTAATTAATTGTTACGACCGCCCGCGCAACCAATGCACATTTAGTTATAAAATTGTCCTACATTAATTTTGCCTAAATAGCATGCTCATGTAATATAAGTGTTCTACAATATAGCAAGTATCGCTAGATTTTCATTGAAACTATATAAATATTACAAAGGTTGTCTCAAATACTAACACAAATCTAGTGAATAATATCCATAATCAAGCAAATTATTCATTACCACTGAAGAAATGTAAAGGTTTAAGCAACCAATTATTTATGTAAATAAAGGTTGTTGACCTGAAATAAACACCAATCCAAATCTTAAACCAACTGCATAAATTATTGAAGTTAACTTCAGTTACACTTCGACCTTGCACGGACAACATCAAAGCATGAAAGAAAATTGATTAGCCATAATCAATTCGCAACATGCATACAATATATTGAAGATCAGAAATGCGACGTTCGACCCAAATTGCCTTGCATAAACTGAATTTCAACAGAATTTCACCTTCAAAGCATCTATGAATAAAAAGTGGGTAACTGAAAATCTACTTAAATGCATTTCATCCGAGACTACCGTGGAACGTGATCCTCATTTCTGATTTCCAACAAATTATGTTTATAATGCGGTTTGATTCCTTTTAGTAAGCCAGACATCCTGCTTCGATGACCATAAGTTTCAATGTGTCAGTACCCGTAACTGGCAACAGTTTTGCTCTTTTACGACTATTATAAAAATGCGATTAGGGTTCAGCTTGTCAGAAAACTTTATTTAAATAATTATACCTTTTTCTACTCTTTTAATCTATAAAAACTGAAAAGTTTCTTTGCCTTAAAATGAACTTCCATTGATCGATAGGACAACTCACAGGAAATTTAATAGTACATAAATATAAACGCGGTGTTGATATATATATATATATATATATATATATATATATATATATATATATATATATACATATATCTTAATAGGGAGGAAAAACTTTAATAACAAAGTGGACAATGGCCATTTATTTCGAGATTACAAAACATCACTTTACAATCTTTAATATATTTTTTTTCTAATTAGGAAGAAAGAACACATTAATAACAAAGTAGATAAAGGCCATTTATTTCGTGAATACTAATCATCGCTATACAATCATACATTTATATACATTCTGGATTTTCAATTGATTATGCTAGTGGTAACAAATCTGACTCGCTTTTACTTCTGTTTCTTGTTTTGGCTGGTTGGTAAGTGTGTATGCGTTTGTGTTTGTGTGTGTACGTTTTTGCATGTAAAGGTCATTCTCGCAGTATTGCAAAGTGATGTCTGAGATCTGGCCATTATTGTTTTGATGGCTTGAGAATTAACCATTTATGCGCACTGTTCACTGTTACATTCTAAAAGGTGTATATGTTGTCTCAGTGCTGTCATTTTCGTTTCGGATTTGACCGCATTTTGCTTGTGCGGGACAATTGGTAGCACTCATAGGTCGGTAAAATCTTGAACTTCCTTCATATTCAGATGATGTAATTTTTGGCCTCAATTGATGGGTTCTCACTTGTCCCTTCTTCTTTAAGCCTTCAATTAGCTGATTGTCTGAAAATGACGTTGGATCAAGATTTTCCATTGTTCTTTGACCAAATTTTCGAGACTTCATTTCCAGTCTCATCTTCAGGGTTGACACAATACGCACAGGAGTAAAACACAACTTGTGACAAATGTGGTATTCTCATTCAAGACAGATATATTTATATCTGTTTTAATTCTAAAAGTACTTTTAATTGTCTTCCTAATATCCGGTCTTCATACCTAGTCTCTAATACTCAAATGTATACAAAGACTTATCCCTGTCCCCCTCTGCGCACACAACTACTTATAAACATGTGTATTTTACTAAAGTGACATTTATTGAATAACTAAGCACACTTAATGTATTGACAAACACGCCTATCACTGATATCTATATTTTAATTTCTGTTCCGGACGCATAGAAAGATCAACAAATTTTGAATTCAATGTTGCAGTAATCCTCACATGCCCCCCAGTTCACCTAATTCCAACCAGCTTGCAATCGGTTATAGACAGAGAGATTAAAAAACTATTGAGAGTCTATAGAGTATTATTCTATCGTTTTGACAAGACCGAATACGGAGTTTACACTAACCAAATCGTCTCTCAGCCAAATACACATTAATACTCATATCCTATATAAATTAGTTTCTCAATTAAAATATCTGTATCGTATATACCTATATAATAAATTTTATATTTAGTTACTTATTCATAATTACATATATACGTACCAGCCTCAATAATTGCACGGCGGCTGAATAGAATAACTAAGGAGAACTTTCCCATTGTTAAAGTTAATATGACATTTAGTACACAGAGAATCATGAGGTTGGATGCCAAAGATCAATTGCCAATTCTCTCCAAATCATTCATAGTCTACAAATTCTCATGTATGTGCGGTAGCACGACTGTAACCTGATGTATGTGGGTGAAACCATGCGCCCAATTAAGGTAAGAAGAGGGGAACATAAAACCGCATGCAAGTATGGCCATGTTAATAGATCAGATCTTGCACGCCATACAGTAGAGACAGGACACACAATTAATTGGGATGGGTGCAGACGCATATCAATTTGTGGCCGTAGCAGATCGACAAGATTGATTAGAGAATCCATCGAAATTAAATCGAGAAATGACATCATGAATGAAACAGCCGTAGAAAAATCACTAGGTCCTATTTGGAATACAGCATTAAATAATGGTAGGAAACGAAGATTGCACGAATCAGAATCAGAAACTCGCTCAAGTAAAAGAATAAGAACACTGGACTGATATTAACTTACAGAGGTGGAGGGTGAGTAATTCAATATCGCCTAATTTATTTTCTGATTATCTTATTATTTCATCCTTGATTACTTGTTATCTTATTTTATCTATTATCTTACGTTCTGTTGTTAGTGTAGCACCTTTTAACAAACATTTATGTTTGCATCTTTCTTTATCAGGCAATTTTCAATTTCTTTTACGACCCATTTTATTTTATTTTAACTATCTACCCTATTAAAATACTTTTCCGTTTCTAATTTAATTTTTCTAACTCTCAATTATTTACTGTATTCACAGTATCTTGCCCCCTCCTCACCGGGATGCCACTCGTAATTACTTCATTTAGGAAAGTACGTGTAAAAATAGGTCTGACGTGTGCATTTAGGAAATGGCAGTTATCATTTTAGTTTCACGTGAATGACTGTTACACGTGTTGGTAATTACATGTAACGGATTATTTCTCAATCTTAAGCAAACGCTCACACACACAAACACACAGACGTGGCATATGTTATCTAGTGATTAGTCAGATGTTGCGAAAACGCTGAAATTTCACTGGAATGAGTGTACACGTGCAGTAGTTAGTTACTTCTCAATCAAAAACGAACGAGAATACATACACACATGCATGACGTACGCTTATCTATTGAGTCATCAGTAATCGACATTAAATCACTGTATTCTCATTTCGAAGTATACACATGCAGACATAGACAAACCATGTAACATACACTTACCTAGTATTTTTTTTTTTTAAAGTTATGTTTAAGAGATCTAACAACAAGTATAAATGAGGCAATTTAAACTAAAATTTCCACTTGACATATTGATTTTCAACACAGTAGGTGATGGTCGTTCCATTGAAAAATTTCTCCATATCCGGAGATCGAAAATTATGGAGAAAAAATCATGAAGACAGCGGATGCAAACAAATCGGATCGCAACCCGATAATCAGGTAAATGATCTATTCCCTGTCGCGCAACATGTTTCTTTTAAATTTTAAATTCGACCAATTTCACAATTCTACATAAAGCAAAATCAGAAAAATTATTATTTATTTATGAAGCCCTTTATATAAAACAACAAGCACCTGACCTTAATATTCAAAAGTTTCATCAACATGATATTCTAATCGACTGGCCAAGAATAACAAAATTCAACAACAATCTACTAGTATCCAGTCAAGACCAAACAGGCCCTCGACTAGAATCAACAAACATACAATCGGATTGGCAACAAACTGAAGTGGAAATAACAGAGGCGCATACGGTGACAGAAGTTTCCAAACAATATGAGCGTTCAACACTGCAATCCACACTGGCGCTGTTACCATGTGCAAAATACAAATTTGCGCAACAAGGTGAAACGATCAACTACACTGGGAAAAATAGCATTCGTACATGTAACAGCGAACAATGCGCACAAATGGTTAATTCTCAAGCCATCAAAACAATAATGACCAGATCTCAGACATCACTTTGCAATACTGCGAGAATGACCTTTACATGCAAACACGCACACACACAAACACAAACGCATACACACTTACCAACCAGCCAAAACAAGAAACAGAAGTAAAAGCGAGTCAGATTTGTTACCACTAGCATAATCAATTGAAAACCCAGAATGTATATAAATGTATGATTGTATAGCGATGATTAGTATTCACGAAATAAATGGCCTTTATCCACTTTGTTATTAATGTGTTCTTTCTTCCAAATTAGAAATATACTGTGTAATATTAAAAGGCATGGACATTATAAATATATATATATATATATATATATATATACTTATACATCATGAGTTTTCATTTGATTATGTGGTGGAAACAAATCTGACTCAGTTTTACATCTTCTTGTTTTGGCTGATAAGTAAGTGTGTATGCTGAAGTAAAACTGAGTCAGATTTGTATAGAGAAGTTTATTAGTCTCGAAATTAATGGCCATTATCCACGTTGTCATTAATGTGTTTTTTCTTCCTCAATAGAAATATACTGTGTAATATTCGAAGGCAATGGACGTAATAAAGAATATATATATATATATATATATCGCAATTTAACATTATCTCCCAAGTCGGATTGCCTTTTTATAATGGCAGATCGGGTTTGGCTAGATTAAACTTCAGGTCTTAAGGAACACCAAATAAGTTACACTTGAAGGAAAGTTTAAACAAAAAGCTTGATTTGATATGTGACTTAAAACTGCATGTAGTGTACGGTACAGGAAACGCAGTGGATAAAATCCCTGACTCCGAAGCAATTGTGTCACTGCTCAAGTCTCGTCGGCGGAAAATTCTTGACAGTGCTTGAAGAATTCCCAATAATAACGAAACCGGGCGAATGGATGAATTGCCTTTGCCTTCTGATGCAAAGTTTGGTTTATACTTCAACGGACATTGGTTGCGCGGGCGGTGATAAAAATTATTATAATCAAGGTTGCGATCTTGATATAATAACCTGACCCATTAATTACTTACATATGTCAGTATAACCTAAGAATTGTATAGTGTAGAAAAGGCAATTCATCCAGTATTTTATGTTTTGAACGGTTTTGTCCTTATTGGGAACTTATCATGTACTGACCAGAATTTGCCACGGACAGGGCTCGAACGTGGGCACGTCAGCTTCGGAATCTGGTGCTCTAATCACTGAGCCACCATGCCGCACACTACACAACACACAACTTTCAGTTATATACTGACTAATGTAACTTGATTAGTCAATTTTTCTTGTAGTTGGAACTCATATGGCATCCACTTAGACTCATTTAGACTGGATGAATTGCCTTTTCTACACTATACAATTCTTAGTTTATACTGGCATATTAATTAATAAGTATTAATTAATTAAGTATTAATTAATAAGTAATTAATGAGTCAGGTGCTTATATCAAGATCGTAACTTTGGTTTATACTAACAAAATACATGATTAAATTTCTCCCAATAGACAATTTTGTGTGTGTGCGTAGGTGGACAATTGTTTTGAGTATAGAATGTGGTCAAATCTAAAGTACTTATACGTTATATGCGTAAAGACAGTGTACCCAAATTTTAAGAGGATTTACTAAAAACATATTGTTGTGCAACGTTATTTATTTTACGTATAAAGGAGTAAGATATCACCAACTTGAAGTCTGCATACCTAGCGCGTTTTTGCACCCGCTAATTATTGTGAAAAATTGCTACCCCTTTAACTTGGTTTCAGGTACGAAAACAGGCTGAAAATATATAACTCAAGCAGTTTTTACTCTTATCTGCAAAAAATCGACTGCTACTGGAATTTCATTTGTTATTTAATTAATTAAACATAAAATCATCAGTCTGGTCATTTTCAATTTTTGACAAAAATTTCGTTGCGAATAACGGACATACATGACTCGTTGTCATAGAAACCTGTGCACTGACGCCAGACGGGCCCCAGTTAGTCATACCGGTGATGATATCATGTACCTTGTTATTTCTAACGGGATACCGCCGACACCAAGGTCATCGGAGACATAGAAATCGATTTTACTACGCAGAAACACAAAATGCTACAGGAGTAGTAACGAAACGAAAGGAAAAATGCCAGTCGCAAAAGGAAAGTTGCATCTGCTAAAAGTAACTATCCAACGATATGCAAGCAGAATGCTCATCAGCCTTGGTTGGCAGGCCAACTGAGTAAAACACCGAATATAAACAATAACCACTATGGATTGATATCCTAGTCACAAAAGAACAATTTTTCGCCTGAACTATTGCGTTCTAATAGTCGACAAGCGAAATTAATATACCGCAAACAACCATATATCTTTTAATGTACACGGAGGAATTTGAACGTATCATTGAGCTCAATGCCATATTTAAAAACTATTTCAAGCGAATCATCATTCATGAGATCCCGTCAACGCAAATAAAGTTCTCAGATTTAAAACAAAATTGACAAAACTAGCACTGATTACGTGGGTAGTGATAACAACCAAAAACAAGGTTGCGAAATTTGTATAAATGCCAACCCCATTCAAAATAATTGGCAGTATAAACGGGGTATTTTGTAAGTAAAAAAATTAAATTCCTCCAGTAAACCGCTTTCCTCCTTACTGAGAACCCGCCAAATACTCTCAAGTATTTATCTGTGAACAAGATACATTTCTTTGGAGGCTGGTAGTCTATCCTCTGCGCCCCTCTGCCGCACTCCACACACAATTTCCAACAGGCACGAAATCAATGATTGTGAATCAAATCTATGGTCAATATTAGTGTGAGGTAAACATGTCTGCTTCCACTATCTAATTAAATCAAGGTTGCCAGCTTGATATAAATAATATAACGGAAATGACGTTAATATCAAGATCAAAACCTTGCTTTAAATAACTATCACCGCCTTGTGCAAGCATCTATCGTTTAATAATACTTCCACTATCGTTGTACATTGTTGTAATAGATGCCATTATGAAATATTTCCGTTTGCACACTTAGGCTACGAGAGTTGGAGTACTACCAGGCGACAAATTATTTGGCCTTTCTAAAGAAAACATCTTAATATTCAACAACTAAGAATCTATTCACACCACATAGAGTAAATTAGCAGTCGTCGTTCCGCCGTTTGCTGTGAAAATCGCATCTTCTCAATGTAAAATACTGTACAATTAAGCATCACTTGCTTGAAATCAGCGGCTTCAATAAATCAAGCGATACGTGTCATTAGGTGAACATGGGAATCTGATACTATAATAGGCTATTCGTTTAGTGAGAAACTTGTTCACAGTACATCTGTAGGTGCAGATCTGCTATACGCCAGTAAGACTTGGATCGCACGAGACGAAGACAATAAACGTTTGGAGATATTCGATTGGCATGATTTGAAGAAAAGAGCAGATACAGGTTCTCAAAGGCAAACAGCAACGCCGGCATCCGTAGACGCGATTTTAGTGCTCCTCACAAGACAAGTAAAACTTTTTTAACAGAGCTGATTCCTATACATTTTACGTTTACCTAGTCCGAAATCCAAGATGTCATAAAAATAATGGAAAATTTAAAAATTGGAAGTCAGCGCAATCTTATTTCACAGAATAACACCAATTCGTCTACCAGGATGAGGTCCTTTTGGTCGTAAAGGTTTTTGGTTGAAAATCCTGCACAATAGAACCTCAAATCACGGTCTAAGGCAATATTTTTGAAGATTTTTAACTATCCTAATTTCAATTGGAAAAATTTTGCTTTATATATATAGCGATACAGTATGGCCGATGTGACCTAGCCTTAAAGCTAACTCGTCTGAGGTAACGATTTTCTTAGAGCTGCCAATGGCCTCGATTCTGCGGTTTCGAGACAGGTATCTCCACCTGGGCTATATCTACTCAATCTCAATTTTACTTTTTGTGTTCTAATGTTATGTTTTTATTAGTATTAATACTTGCTATTATTATATCGCTTCCTGTGGCGTACCAGTTTTTGTATGATGTTTAGACTAAATACATTTATGTACTATTAAATACTGTTTGTTGCGGAGAACTAATATATATGCAAGGTGTTGCGAACCTAGTAACAAATTAGTTCAGTTATGACCAGAAGGATAAACCAAAGACAGCATGAACGGAAAGTATAATCTCATGCACATTCGTTTCGTGCTTACTGGCGACTCATCAGTAGGAGCCGGTATTACGCTCTTAACCAATATATTTTGGTCAGAATGTGTGGGTGAGCGTAATACCGGCTCTACTATATTCGCCAGTAAGCATTCTATCATTATATAGATGCCTTTTCAGATTCATATATCTTCCTTCTATTTTCTTTGAACTATTCCCCCCTTAGGTTCGCAACTCTTACTCTGCATATATATTAGCTCTCCGCAACAAGCAGTATTTAACTGTTATATATTGAGGTGAATGATGTCATGCTTACCGCGAAATGTGATAACTGATAGCGATCAAGGCCAGGGTTTATGGATTTACTGGAGTAACAGGTGTTCAGAAATTGTTGTAATTCTCAATTTCGGTGAACTATAGCCCCACTAAGTTCGTTATTTAATTAGGAACAGATGTACGTTGCGAAACAAACACGCCTATAATTCCAATACTATTGTAGCTTCGAAATTGATTATCTACTACGTAAGAGTGGTCAGAAATCAGAGAATGCTCTCTTCTATAAGCTATACTTCACGCTGTTTTCCCATAACCTTGTGATTCAATATGAACGCGATTTAACTATTAAAACAATGTAACATCACCATTTGTCTTTGATCTCCAAATTGACTGAGGATTAATTTCATTGCGTCGCACTTTATAATATACCATTACGCACCATGATCATTTGACTTATCGTGCAGCGATTTTCACCAACAAAAACAGAATATTATCTGATAAAACAAACAATAAATGTACATTTTCAGCCTATTGTAAGTCTTTTCATGTTTCAGTAGCCTCGCATTAAATTTGCTATCACATATTACAATCATTAGTTCGGCCGACTATAAACATTGGTAGCATCCATCATTTACTGAAAATTTCAGACGCATAATCCCGATCAGTGAAATATTAAATAGCAGTGAGTAGTACCGCCCACTTAGTTGTTAAAGCGAATTTTCAGCCGTGTAACGTCCATTCTCACTACCTCAAGATTGACATTGTAGGCCACAAATAAATCCAAGCATTGCGGATTTGCTTGAATTTAGCAAGTAGGAGTGGATCATAAGTCCATTTTACGTTACCTGACCCTTGTTGGGCCCTACAAGGTGCTTGCATCCAATCTTCAATTTTACTCCGTATTTTCGGCTTCCGGCTTCGGAAGCCTTTTTTAAATGAAAGCACATCCCACAAACAATGTGATAATATTTAAGTAGTGGTGAATTTAGTTTAAACTTTTTCGGTTACACTTGTTGCTAGATATCTTAAGCATAACATTCGTTTTACTGGGTAAGTATGCGTTATGTACATGTGTCCATTCGCGTGTGTGCATTCATTGCTGTGAAATAGCAGTGGTTTAATAACACCTAATGACAATTCACTATATAGGCGCACACCATAAGTCTGATTCTGATTCGTAAAAGATTCGCTACATACATGTTGTATTCCAAGTTGATACTAGTGAGTTTTTTAAAACTGCTCCACTCATTATGTCATTCCTCGATTAAATTCCGATAGATTCTCTAATCAATCTCGCCAAGTTACTACGACCACAAATTGATATGCGTCTGCAAACATCCGAATTCATTGTCCTGTCTCTACTGCAGGACTTGCAAGATCTGATCTTTTAACATTCCCAGATGTGCGTGTGGTTATATGTTCATCTTATCTTACCTTTATTGGGCGCATGGTTCCACCAACATAAATTAGGTTATCTATTGAATGTTTACGCAGTGCGAGCTTCATATGTTAAATCTCCGCGATTTGAATTCGCGGGTTATCACTTTTCACTATCAGTTTCGCAAAGATCCGATTGATCCCCATTTCCAAGTACGCATAGATTGTCTTTTCTTGGCTGGGTACGGATTCGTCCTTTTCTATCGAAGGCTT
The DNA here is from genome assembly GCA_029291075.1 of Eudiplozoon nipponicum. Lineage (NCBI taxonomy): Eukaryota > Metazoa > Platyhelminthes > Monogenea > Mazocraeidea > Diplozoidae > Eudiplozoon > Eudiplozoon nipponicum. The sequence continues at coordinate 219,682 of JAQBSW010000161.1, read as the reverse complement.
CGACATCGTTCATACTAACCACTGTCATTGTGAGCATTCTACAGTGTGCCTGATTAGAGGTCTAGTGGAGTGAGAAATTACATATACATAGTCAACGAAGATTAAATCGCACCTCATTTGCAGTGGTTATAATGAACGATGTTGAAGCCTTCAGAAGAAAGGGACGAATCCGCACCCAGCCAAAAAGACAAACTCGAAGAGTACTTTTAAAATTGGAATCATTCGGATCTTTGAGAAACTGATACTGCAAAGCGAAAAACCGCGAATACAAATCACTGAGATTCAACATACTTTACGTTAGTCGTAATATGGAATTTCATGCACTCCTGGTGTGTCTAACAGTTCAATTTTCCATTTTTGGTTCCGAAGTTTATTGCCTAGGGTAAGGGTCTGTTCTAAAATAGTACGTATATTGTACCTCAATGCTACCGCTATTTTCCTACTAAGTTTGAAGTCGGGTATTATCATAGCTCTCAGATCTTCTTTTGCTTTATCTAGCTTAACGTATTTCGAATTATGATTAAATTTATTCATGACCCCCATTATAGTTGCTTCTTCTAACTTTAGAGGATATTTCTCGGTCTACCTAATTTAATCTCCCCATGTTTTGTATCTGTTGGTATCAAATCTCTAATTGTCATTGATTTTAATATTTGACTTGAAATTAAGGAGGATACCTGAGTAATAATCCATCCAATGCTTTACAAAGCCACAGTTGCAGCTGCTTGCCACATTTTTAAATTTACTTATTTTTTTCCACTGGCAGCAAACCAACCACCGATCGTAGCCAGGCACACTGGACACTTGATTTTTATGCTTTCCTATTTAAGATGGACACAACCAATCCCAATTTTATGCACTGACATGCACCAAATCCAGGGAAATCCTGTAGAATTAATGGTTGTGACCCCCCGTTAATCTGGAGTATACTTCTCATCATCATGCACACCACAAACAACCTGATACCTTAATTGGTCCTCCAGTTGTCGAATTGTCATTTAGCCCCAGACCCTACATTGCTACAGATTTCTTAGCCTATGAGAACGTTAGCTTTACTTTACTGCGGCTGACTCCTTTTAGAGGATAAGCCGGCTCCAAATGGAGTTTTCATGGAGTTTCTTGGGAATTTGGTACAAGTGGTGTCCCCTCACCACTCGGCTTTTTGATCGAGGACGCACCTCTAGCCTTTGCACATCCAAGCGCAGTCTGCAAGGCAGCAGTAAGTTGCATGGTTGCCGGTGGCTGTTGAGAGCTCATTCGCCATTCGGAAGTACGGGGTACTGTCCAGGAGTCCATGTAATCCTGTGGCTGTTGACCCCTTTTGTGGCGGGGAACACACGCCGAGTCATGGTGCCGTCATCGGGCTCATGTGGTATTTTATAGGAGATCCGATTGCCGATCGGAAATCCACCACGCTCTGGTGACACCACCGCCATAGCCCCGTTAGCCCATGTACGATCGGCCATCGAAACATGGTTGACACCGTCATACCACGTATTCGCCACATTTAAGATTATATTTAAATTATTAATTTGTAAGATAAGTATGATAGGAAGTCGAAACACTACACGCTATTATTAATCAGTGTCGAAGAAATGTTACTTACAAGATGACGAATATATCCACACAATAGATGCTCATTTGCAGTTAAATGACTTCATTAACAGAGATCTAAATGCAAATTTCTTTTTAATTACTGAGTTTGGCTCCAATGTTAGTATCGTTGAATACATTTAAAAATTAATTCATTTCACAAATGTTCATCATCACCATGCCCAGCCATATGAAAGTCAAAAGTGACTAACGTTTCACTGACATATAACCATGAGTAAAAAAATATATAAAAAATAACAACGGAAATAATATTTTAGAAAAATTATTAGTCAGATTTACAAGAGAGAGAGAAGAGGAATACCTAGTGACTATGAGTAAATTTATCAGGATAATTCAAGGAAATTAGGCAAACTAAACCTCTCTACAACACTAGCATGGTCAAGTTAGCATTCAGACAAGGCAACACAAATGCTTGTCTATTGTAAAGTAAATCTCGCTGGTCAAAACAGCCTTTTTAATTCTAATTATCAAAGTTAGATAAAATCAATCCCAGTCGAACAACAGACCAACTACCCTAAGTCATACGAGCCTATGTGTTCCGAATTTTACTGGTCAACACTAGGGAAAGACGATTAGTTAGAAGCAAATCGTTATGTTTAATTTGAAAACTATTACTATTAAGATTAAAATTTGTGAATTCTTTGAATAGCAAAACTTAGCATTTTGATAATTCGTGTATGACAAAGAAAACAAAAGAAAACACCACTTGAATTAATTCATTGTATATTTAGAATCGAATTAATAGAATTGGAAAAGGTAGTTAACGAACACGGAACGGACCAGATCTAAGAAAGACAGGATAAAAATATGGATCGACCGCTATTAAACTCATACAAGCACTGTCCAGATTTTTCAAGGCGTGTAATTCAATTGATTATAAAATAAAAACACAAATGTACTAAAAGTATCTTATTTTGTTGGCCCACAAGGTTACTTTATTTCCAGTTCATGTTTTTGTTGACATATTTAGATACCCAGTCTACAGCTTACCATAGAAAAACTAAAAACAAGTGAAATTTCATCTTGGTCGTTTCATTCTTTCACACTAAAGTCTAAGCTCACAACAGTCAATAACGTTTAACTAAGTAAGCATGCACATGTCTTTGTGTCTTTAATTGTTAAAAATTCAGATAAATTACTACGATAAGTGAATGATAAATAACATTTTGCACGCGTCAGACCAATTTACAAAACTTCTTATAATGTGAAATGATGTGATTAAGAATAGTATTTGCAGTTTGGAAAGAGGCGAATTAATGCAAGTTCACTAGTAGTAAAATGAAGCCCGACTAAATTTTCAAAAAGTTAGAAAAATAATAAGATTAATTAAGATGTGGAGTTAAATTAAATAAAGATTAAACAAGAACCAAGGGGCAGAGCAATATTGTACGAAGTGGTGATTATTATCATAAGGATTCATCAAAAAATAATTGATTGCGCGAGTGCTGGAAACGATAAATAATGTAAATATACTATAATCTAGGTTGCGAATTGATATCAACACCTGACCCATTAAGCACTTACATTTTGTCATCCCTGTCCGCGGCAAAATCTAGCCAGTACGTGATAAGTTCCTAGCAAGGACGAAACCGGTCTACTGGATGAATTGCCTTTTAAACGCTATGCAATTCTTAGTTCATACTGACAAAATGAAAGTACTTAATGAGTCAGATGTTGATATCAAGTGCGCAACCTTGATTATAGCAAATGTTATCACCTCCCGCACAAATAATGGGCAAAGTTATAAGAATAAAATAATTAGTCTTTCGCGTGCAAATAGTAAATTAACATTGGGACAACTCGGTCTCATTTAAAAAGATTGGGAAATTTATGTAATAATTTCTAACTAAATAACCAGCCATTATAGACATACACGCATACGTAAACCTACACATTGAAATGTCAGTGGCAATTATGAGATAAATGGTTAATTTAAAATTTCACACTTGTTCAATTTTTGGCTTTATTTGGTTTGTTGAGATATAGACTAATGAAAGCATCCGACAATTGGCACCAAAATATATTAATCCAAAACTTGAACAAGAAAACTTATGCAAGGATCAGGTAATTGTGCAACACCCAATCACGTACAATTTTGAATAATTTAAAATATTCCAATAAGCAGGTGACTGAACAAAACCAAAAACAAACGAGATGCACAAGTTAATACAAAATCCAATGAACCGGAAATAAATTTTGATTAAGTTAACCTTGTTTAGCACTACTTCAATTGACCTAAATTAGATGCACTAACTCTTCAATATAATAAATAGAATAGAGTTTACAATGATAAATAATAAGAACAATATCACTACCTTCTAAGTAAGCCTACAAAAGTGACTGCAAATGTTATTTACACTCAATTAGTAGCAATATAAATAATATAAATCATCAACATCGTCGTCATCATCGATCTCATAATCCAATTTATTAATTTATTACTATTGAAAAATTTACCTAATCTTATACTAAGCCAAGGCGACTTTTCTTATAAGGAAGACATACCATAGAGCACCGAAAGTGCTTCTGAATCAGTAGTATGTGGCAGAAGACTATTTGAAGCGCTTCAGTGCAATATTTTTGCCTGTTTTTTTTGTAATTCACAATATTTCAAAACGCTCGTTTAAAGGCAACCTCAAAGTGAATCAGTAAGTACAGTCTAGGGCAAGTAATCTCGAACTATTTTGAACAAAGGAAACTAAACCTACACAATTAGTACAATAATCCCTCAAATCATGATAACCCACAATCACACATGTAATTAATCAATTAAACGTAACAATAACCGAAAACTACAAAACAACCTGACAAACCGACACAAAAAGGAGAAAAATAGGCAGACAATAAGAGCAGAACAACTCATAGTAGTGAAAAAAACTCTGTAACTGCTAGGAAATAATTAAAGGAGAGCCTGTTTCAAATTTTATTCATTTTGGAGGCAACATTGGACCGGCAAACTGAGTATTCGGTGATGCTTGTACGATTTGCTGCGCGACTGCAAGTGCTACCTGTTGATGTGGTGGCAACATTGCCATGTGTTGTTGTAATTGATGGTCGGTATTGCTAACGTTAGCATGTGCTCCAGAACTAGAATTCGGACCCGCTGTATGACTGTGCTGTTGTGCATGCTGATGGCCACTTGCATAATTGTGTAGATGATGTTGGCCAGAATGGTGGCTTTGATTATTATTAGTACTGTTATTATGTTGGTGAGCTGGATGTGGATTATTCCCTGCTAGCTGATGCTGTTGTTGATGCTGTTGCTGTTGATGGTGGGGATGGTGATGATAAGGAAGATGAGAATTAACTGCGTGATGGTGATTCGCCTGTTGTTGATTATTAGAATGGTGTAGTTGATTAGGAACTGATTGTTGATGCAATTGATTTTGTTGTTGTTGTTGTTGTTGAGAATAATGTAATTGCTGATTAGAAGTTTGATGAGCAAAGTTAGCATGATGCAGGTTGACTTGATGTGGTTGTTGAATGAGCTGCGCCTGAGGAGCAAGGCTTGATTGCGAATGTGCCATTACACCGGTGTGAGTCAACTGAGCCGTGCCATGCGGTCCTGTGATTGGAGGCTGACCATGAAGCTGATGATTAGTAGCACCAACCTGATGAGGGAAACCAGTCATCAAAAGATCAGTTACAGTAGGTCCAGTGACCGGAGCGTGACTTGCTACAGATGTTCCAGCACCAGGCCCACCAACTGCCAACATCGCATGAGCACCTGCGACAGAACCACCAGTTATTAGTTGAATTTCCGATAAATGAGTCGCAAGGCCAGGCATTTGATAGAATGTGTTAACTGCAGCAGGTGATACCCCGATACCATGCTGTGTGAAATTTAAATTGAAATATGAAGTCTCAAAAATAAAGTATCTAGTAACAGTTTTTATTCTTGATTTTAGAAATCGTCTAAAACTCAAGCATTAGAAAACGAGTAGACTAAGTGCAAATCTTATAATACGTACTAGAGTTAAAAAGAAATTTACAAATGTTCTATACACATCTTTCATCTGGGCACCAAACAACTGAGTACAAATACTTTGAGTAGAGTAATTATATCATACCAAAAGTCACTTCAACTGAAACACAAATAGTTTAACTATGCGGTAATTTCAATAATGTGTAATATTTCAAAACCGGGCGTAGAATTAAACTTCCTTGATAAGCCTGAAGACGCACAATTGCATACACCACGATTGGCAAAATTATAGAGAACCTTAAATACTAAATTAATACCTCCAGTACATGTCTGAATATACTAATGTTCTCAAACATTTCTGATCGGAATTAAGCATGACAAATCCCATATTGAATGCCTAATTTATTTCGAAAGTAAGCCAAAAGATTTCTTCAGCGAAGGAGGTCCGTGTAAAACCAGCTACAAAGAATTATATATATATGCGTGTAATGAATAGAATTCTGATGCCATCATTCTGATTTTCATTTTCGTAAATACAAACTCATCAGGTAGCCAAGTAATTAATCAAGTAGACTTGTCCTTATGGGAACTCCAATATTGTCCAGAATTTAAAGCTGAGGGGACTCTGTGCTAGAGAGTTCAATATAATGACGAAACGGTTCTAGTGCTTGAGTTGCCTTTGCCAACTGATACATAAGAGACAACTGCGTATTGTATACTTGTAACTCTGAAGGATGATCCAGATTAGCATTTAACATTGGTGATATATGAACATTTTTGTAGATCGGGACTGATACAAATGCCCTAAAAAATTTATCTGTGTAGTGTTCAGTTCATATATCAAGACAACATATTGTCTGTTATCAGACTATTGTTGCAAATATGTATTATGTGTTGCGAACCTAGAAACAAATTAGTTCAGTTGTGACCAGAAGGATAAACCAAAGGCATTATTAACGGGAAGTATCATCTCATGCACATTCGTTTCGTGCTGACTGGCGACTCATTAGTAGGAGCCGGTATTACGCCCTTTAACCACTATATATTTTGGTCAAGAATGTGGGATTAATAGGATGGTACAATCTCCTAGACGAATGTGTAAACCTGCAATAGTGAAGCTAACATCATATAAAGTATAGGACAATCCGACTTCAACGCTAACTCACACTATATAATATATATATCAAGTCTGTAAAGGATACTAACATCTTGTACCGACTCGAAAACCATAGTGTCAGTACCATGTACCTTTTCGGTACAATGATGTTGGCATCGGTTACTAACACAATACAGACTCGGTATATATATTATATAGTGTGAGTTAGCGTTGAAGTCGCATTGTCGTAGACTTATAGGAGATTGTACCGTCCTATTAATCCCACATTCTTGACCAAAATATATAGTGGTTAAAGCTATACTCCTATAGTCGCCGAGCAAACGAATGTGCAAGATGATACTTTCCGTTAATGCTACCTTTTGGTTTCCAACTGAACTAATTTGTTACTAGGTTCGCAACACATAATACATACTTGCATATATATTAGGTCTTCGCAACAAACTGTAATATATTGTTGCAAATATTTAATGTTCAGTTTATGTTTAATTTTCTTGGTCCCGATGCAAACATCTGCTGATTCCTTATACGAACGCTTAAGTTTCATTCTTATATAGCGTTTTGGCAATTTTGCTAGAAAATCTAAAACGAATAATTGCATGGTCCGAGTCGACATTCATGCATGCATATAAAAAACCACATAAATTGATGTTTTGAAACTACGATTTTAATTTTCTTTTCAATTTCACTGACTTCTAAAATAAACTAATGAGTCATAATCACAAAATATTCATTTAATCACATTCAACACTCATAATAAATAAAAACACAACATAAATTGATATTTATTAATATATTAATCTTGTAATACTTTCCTTCTGTGTTCATTTGCTCTGCGTAGGAAAAAAATACATTAAGATATTAATTTTTTTAATTGTGTTATTACTCATTCACAAGATTCATTAAGACATTGTTCACAATAAAAATGCCATAACAAACCTGTTGAAGATAGCTGGCGTGCAGATGCGGTGTTGCTTGTACATGCGCTTGCTGAATTTGAGCCTGTTGTGGCGGATTTATAATCTGTTGTGGTTGGGAATGGTGTGGTTGGTGATTATGTGCAGGAACTGCGTGCATTTGCTGGAAATATATGTTATTATGATGACTAGTGGTTGTATTTACTTGTTGCTGAATTTGGTTTGCATGACTTGTTGACGGGAGATGAGATCCATGATTTTGTTGAAGCCCGGCAGAGGCAGTCTGAGCGTACACATTAGAAGTACTTGTCCCACTCGGCGGAGAAGCATTGCTGGCTACTGAAGTCGACTGTACCACGTTATTTTGTTGAATGCTGGTTTGTTGTTGCTGTGACTGAGACAAAGCTGAAGGGGCAGTCTGCAGTGCCTGTGGCACGATATGAGAAGCTAAATTGTGTAGAGGGCCGACATAGTTAGGCGTTCCAGCCACCAAGATGCTTGAAGGGGGCATATTTTGATTTAGTTGGTGTGATGCCATTTGGCAAGTCGGCCCGTTAGGTGACTGACCAGTGGGAGCAAAAGGAGCTCCAGAAACCAGGTTTTGCACCATAAAAATCGAAGGCTATTTATTTTTTACAAAATGGAAATTTGAAGTATAAATATTGAGTTCAGATAAATATTATACATGAAGCATTTAAAAAGCTTACCTTGATTGAAATGCAAATTCAGGAAACCTAGATATATGTAGAGGTTGGATTTATTTTCGGAATATTCTTGAAATGTTGAAAAAAAACTCAATTTTGTTCAATAGCAAATAGTTTTTTAGGTATCTCTTGCGTGGCGATAGTTTGATGTACAAGACTGTCTTCAATGCACTTAATAATTTCAATTTAAGCAAAATAGGTATGTCAAAGTCAGAGACAAATATTAAATGAAGTGAAAATTTTATTAGTTTAAATTATGTGAGCTATTAACTAAGAATATAACATCAAAGTAAGCTACGTTGCCAACGGACGATTTGTCATTTAAAGCAAATGAACACAAAACAATACCTAAACGATTTCTATTTTCACCATATACAAAAGGAAGATGCTCTGAGGATGACTTCGAAAGTTCAAATTCGAATTTTCAGCGCAACGCAAAATAGTTTCCAAATAAGAAATCCTAATACAACAACCAAAGTTCCGCGTTAGAACTAAGTTTTGCCAATCAGAGAAAAATTAAAATCACAGTATAATTTAATTAACATTTGGCTCGTAATCACCTAAAAAGTGTTAGTAGCATGATTAGAATTGATCAATTCAGTCCAATTCGAATACTTGAATTCGGTTTTAACGCACAGAAAATGCATTATAAAATGTTTAGTTGCTGGGTTTGCGAAATTGATCATTTGCAGCCCACAGAATTATATAGCAACGAATAATCAGTATATTACACTGATATAATTATGTATTTTAGTATTAGTGGTGGTTGTGGTTGTAGTAGTAGTAGTAGCAGCAGTAGCAACAAAGAATACAAGTGTCAACTAATAAAAAACGAACGACTGGTGCTTAAACACAAAATATAACAAATAGAAACAATTCGCAAGCCTTGGGTGACAGACTATTTAAAATAAGATTAACCAAATAGAAACTATCTCTGCTCCACTAGGTTCAAGCAATGACAAATTTTGTTTGAACTAATGGAAAATTACGAAACTGGATTTATCAAAATTACCCGATTCGCATTTTGACCAACACAGTTTACATTCCAATTTTTTTGTTTTTTCGAGATATTTCGGCGGTCGGTGGAAATCGCATACATTGGTTAACTCATCACCACAAGTTAAAAATACAAAACAATGAAGCAAGCGCGATATCTCATCATCATTTATACTTTAAACTGAAGCTTCACTAGATAGTTTCCTGTCACGTGTTCGTGTTGTCATATGCCCATACTTATTATATTCATCCAAATAAGTGAAACTATAATGGCTGAATATGAGTTTACCATTAAAAGGCGTTAGCACATGTGAAACGACGTAACTGAGGCTGCCATCACTTTTTCCTGTTGGGGAGCCCAACAAATCAGACACACTCATCATAATCTCATGCCATTGCGAATGCTAAAATTATGCATTAGAACAAGCAATGCACATTCAGATTGTGCACAGGATTCGCTTTTTAATAACAGTTGTTGTCATATCATTACATAATCGCGCGTTACGTTTGTGCATATGTTTGTATAACTGAAAAAGATTCTGTAAAATATAATAAATACACATGTACGTCCATCCAAATAAAACTGCAGATTATTTTTATTTCTATCGTTTAAATGTATTACCAGGGTGATATCATCATCATTTCCAGCCATACAAAAGTCAAAAGTGACTAATGTTTCACTGCCATATAACTATAAGGAGTGGAAAAAATATATATATGATAACAGAAATAATATATAATTATTATTGAGATTTACGAGAGAGAGAGAGAGAGAGAGAAGGAATACCTAGTTACTATGAATAAATTCACTAGAATAACTCACAGAAATGAGGCAACTAAACCTCTCCACAACACCATTATTCGGGCAAGGCAACATCAGCAATACAGCTTCCTTGCGGATTTCACTGTATCACGTCATAAACAGACCAAACCTCGCAGATAACTTTGCCCTACTAAGAAAAGAAAGTTAAAAAGATGATTCTACTAGATATCTGCAACAAGATCGCCACTGAGCTCGATTCGATGCCATATTACTAAGAGTTTCTAACCACGAGGACCCTATCCTGCCAGACGAGCGGGTCCTGAACTACCTAATTTGGATGTAAGTGACTTCAATTGTTTCTGCTATTTCAAAATATGCCCATCTTGTTTCTTACGCCAATTTGGAGAACAGAACTCTACTGGGCAATCGAAATCAGGGCATACGCAAAACGTGACCCAGCTAACGAAGTTGATGGAGCCTTATTTGTTTTTATAACGAGCACTTATTGTCAGATCTAAAAATACATCTTCGGGTGTCAATGTTGATGATTGATCAACTACTAATTATATAAGCCTACCAATAAGTCAATCTTAATCCGATGTTCTTAATCTGCTACTGGAGCTAGCTTCACATTTGAATTCATGTAATCGTCTTTTCCATCCGTATTTCACATCGAACCTAACGATTTTTCAGTAGCTCTCTCATTCATAATATCATTCCGAGATTTAATTTCGAAATATTATCTAACTAATCTCGTTATATCGTTACGACTAAATAGCGCTATGCGTCTGAAATCATCCTAGTTAATAGTGCCCTGTCCCACTGGCTGACGGACAAGATCAGATATAGCAACATGCCTATACCTACATGCTTTTCTGTTCTCTTCTAAACTTGATTTGGCGCAGTCTCACAAACATAAATGAGAATAAAATCATAGACACCTGATGTTTCTAAGTGTTCCATCTTTTCATTTTTCTTAGAGTCGAGTGCCCAGGGTAAAGGATTGTCTAAAACGCTTCTAATACCATATTTAAAGTTACTGACTTTAATTTCATACTAAGTCCAGTAGTAACATGATCTCATGCTATACCTTCTCCATATCAGCTCTTATTTACCTAAAATTACAATCAAATTTCCTTACGCCTCCCCCACTGTTGCTTCTATCAAATGAAAGTAACCATTAACTCTGAATATATCACGCCGTCTATCTATTTCTCATTTCCTATGCTGTACGTCTGTTAATCCAAGGCTTCTTAATGATGATGAATTTAAAATACTGATTTCCATACGATACGATAAGATATGAAATTAAGGATTGAAAATTTATAATTAACTTGACATCCAAAAATGGTAATTCACCTACTGATTCCTTTTCAAAAGTAAATTAAAGTTTACTATGATTCCATATCTAAAATATGTTCTAAAAGAACCGTAGATATAAAGTTGGCTTTAGTGGTATCTTAATAAAAAGACTCTTCCAAATAATACGTAAAGTGTATGGAATTACTGGAGTAACAGGTGTTCAGAAATTGTTGTAATTCTCCATTTCGGTGAACTATAGCATAAATTGATATCCATCATGTTGGTACCATGTTCCGATTCGGAAACCATAGTGTTAGTGCCATGTACCTTTTCGGTACAATAATGTTGGTATCGATTACTAAAACAATAGCCATAGTGTTAGTATCCTTTACAGACTCGGTATATATATTATATAGTGTGAGTTAGCGTTGAAGTCGCATTGTCGTAGACTATATGATGTTAGCTTCACTATTGCAGGTTTACACATTCGTCTATGAGATTGTACCGTCCTATTATCCCACATTCTTCACCAAAATATATAGTGGTTAAAGGGCGTAATACCGGCTCCTACTGATGAGTCGCCAGTAAGCACGAAACGAATGTGCATGAGATTATACTTTCCGTTCATGCTGCCTTTGGTTTATCCTTCTGGTCACAACTGAACTAATTTGTTACTAGGTTCGCAACACCTAATACATACTTGCATATATATTAGTTCTCCGCAATAAACAGTATTTAACTGTAATATATTGAATTGAATGATGTCATGCTTACCGCGAAATGTGATAACTGATATCGATCAAGGCCAGAGTGCATGGATTTACTGGAGTAACAGGTGTTCAGAAATTGTTGTAATTCTCAATTTCGGTGAACTATAGCATAAATTGATATCCATCATGTTGGTACCATGTACCGACTCGGAAACCATAGTGTTAGTACCATGTACCTTTCGGTACAATAATGTTGGTATCGGTTACTATTACAATAGCCATAGTGTTAGTATCCTTTACAGACTCGGTATATATATTATATAGTGTGAGTTAGCGTTGAAGTCGCATTGTCGTAGACTTATATGATGTTAGCATTATTTATATAATTGGTTCCTAAAGTAGAAATAATCGGACTAAACCGTCAAATCGGTAGCAATTTCTTTTATCCGTTTTTAGACATATAACATTATTCGAGTCAACTCATTTCTGAGACGTTAAAATACAGTCTTAAATTTATCTACTTGTTGTGAGGTTTCGTCTAATTCAAAATTCGCTTAATCCTAGACAGAAAGAATTTGCGCCGTTTTGACAGCCTCTGTTATAACCTCATTTCTAACTGATTCTTAATTTGGATTACGTGTTGACATATTTATTATCTGATTAGCTACGATTACTAATACTGTCTTGGGATATATTTTTGGTCTGCTATGGTCGTGTACATGATGGAGAACTACACGATAAACTTAATGAATAGCATCCTAATAATAGATTTAAAACGTAGAACTGATGGTACATTCCACAGATCAGTTTCCAATAAGAAATCATTGATAATGCGAATATTGCATTTTAATATATACTAACCTTTGAAATGGAAATAAGGTTAAGTGAAGAACCCATGTAATTTGTTCCTCAACCCGTTTTCAGAATGAGTTTGACGGTGAGCGAATTACTCGTATCACCAATGGTTACCCACCATATTTTAATTACAAGTATAAACTTTAAGATAAATAAAATCAACTGTGAATTTTTGTACTGATGTCAAAAGATTAGTGTATATTCACTAAGAATAAAGTTTGAAAGACAATGAAGCGCATGATAGAGGGTGTTTCGCTTTTGGCTATTACATATTTTTCGGTTGACTTATTATAAAGGTCACCACCAAACTTCCTCTACCTAGTGTGAAAGTTAAGATTCCAATGCAATCTTCATCTAAGGTTATCTATAATTGGAATGGTTCTTATGGGCACCCATATGATATTGAATTTCCGCTTGTCGGAGCACATACCAAAATGGTTGCTTCAGAATAAATTGGTGGTGCACTCACATCTAAGCAAACAATTTACGCCTTATATAAATTACATTTTTTTAAATTATGTGTGTTTGTACTCTTTCCTATTTCTGGACAGTATTTAAATAGTTCCGAGAATGAATAAAACTTGTCTACTGGGTAGTCTTTACTAGCTAATGTTAAGTTTGCATTATACGTACAAAAGGCATATGATAGAAATCCTGCTAGTAAAATCAACCCAATATTTCATTTTTGTGGTCATTGGCTTCGACTATTACACAATATATTTTTATTATTAAAAACAATTACATTTAGGCGGTTTATTTCGTTAACACACATCAACACTTTATGCATATGCATACTTGGTTTGCATTTTATTAAGCGGGTGGCAACTTGTTGATGGGTTATTGGGAGTTGATTTGTGAGTGCATATGCGTATGTGTTTATGTGCGTGTAAGGGTCATTTTATAAATTAATTGAATTTTAACCTTGTTCGCTTTGTTGGCTATTATATATATATATATATATATATATATATATATATATATATATATATATATATATATATATATATAATACTTTAAAGCCGGCGTCGTCATAATGGTGTTGTCGAGTTTTATATTTTCTTACTTTTGTGAAATTTCTACAATTTATGTACTTATTTGGCACACCTGAATAGTAACCAGTAGTGCTGTGAGCGAGAGCATAACTTGCTATCATTTGTTACATAGTGATGTCAATTATCGCGCTATGTAAATAAAGAACTGCAAGGCCTGAAACAAAACGCATGTTAATTCGATCCCCGATAACAGCAATTCTGTCTACTAAATAGTGTTCCTACTAAGTTCAAAATAAATCGAGTAAATAGTTTAAATTTGCTGTTATTTCCTATATATAGAATTAAATCCAGCAAATAATTGTCGACTCGTTATAATCTGTTTCCTCCATCTCCATCTCCATTTCTCTCTCTCTCAAAGCTTACTAATAATCTGTGTGCTTACATTATTATTTTTATCGTTATTTATCTAAATTTTCTTTTTTGGTTCGATTCTTATGGTTATTAACCAGTGAAACATTAGTTATTATTGGCTTTTTTATTTCTGCTTATGATGATGAATTTGATGCTTGTGTGTTTTGTCAGTATAAACTATACATTGCAAGAGGTAGAAAAGGCATTTTATCTAGTAGATACGTTTCGTCTAGAATTTGCCGCAGACGGAATTCGAACCTGACAGACGAGCGTACCCATTACTACCCTATTGGGATGTACTTAACTTTAGCTGTTTCTGTCATGTCTAAATCTCTCGTATTTTGTTGTGACGCAAATCTGGCGTTGGCTGTGATGACGATCTAGTGGGAAATCGAATGGAAGGTATGCGTAAAACGTGATCGAGACGGCTCAGTTGATAGAGTCTTGTTTGCTTGTCTAACGAAAACTATTTAATCGATACAGAGATACATCTAAAATGATAAGCGTTGCCTATTCGTTGTCGGGTACCTATATTTACCAACCTGGTCCAAGATTCGCTAGTGTATGACGAAACTGCATGTACAGATTATTTCTAGATACAACCTGTGTAGTAGAATGAGTCACTATTTTCCCCATAAATGGCGAAAGTTGGAAAAATTTACTCTAGCTTTCGCAATTTTCATATTCGATTCATCAGGCATATTAATAGTTGTCAAGGCATGCAAACATGTCAACTACATTCAGTCCTTCAATTTGCGGTCGCAAAGTGGTAGTGAGTAGTGGGTAATCCTGCCTATATATCTTACATTTATAGGATACGAATTTCGCAATGAGCGACGGAACAACTGCTAATCTATCTAAGGTAATCTCACCAGCATGCCGATTATCGCAAACAATATCGTCTGCATAGTCAACATCGAACAATCTTACATCTGGGACAACTTCGTCACCTACATCCTAGCAGTTAGGCGACACTGAAGAAATAGGATTGAATTGCGTATTTCAACCGCACGGAATGGAATGTAAATTTAAAATGCATAAGACACGCCAAGTTGATTCGTTTGTTTTAATAAAATGCTTACATGCTGTGGCTGCTTCTGTTGAAAATGAGCTTGCATCGGCACTTGACCAGACTGGTGTAAAGCGTATGTCGCTGTGGATGTATGACCTGCAGCACCAGAGTTCGCACCACCTGAGGCAGGAAGACTAGCCTTTGTGCCTACTTGTAGTGGACCGGCAACAGATGCGGGAATCGGCATAGCTGCACTGCTACCGGATGAAACGTTGAGACCAGGAAATGTTGGTGGAAATGCACCAGCAACACCAGGTTGCCATCCTGGAATAAAACTTGGATGAATCTGTCCTTGAGTGCCCGTAGCCTTCAAAAATCATATTGAGTAATAAATAATCAATTTCTATATAACTGAGTATAGACAATTTCAAACACTATATTGTTTCTATCAGAAATATTAAATCATGTACTAAAATAGTAAAATATTGACGAACTATCCATAGATAATATGCCAATTTATTTTATTAATATTTACGACCAAATTGAATCAGTCTACAATAAATTATCACTTAACAACTTATAGCAATAGAGCCAGAAAACGATTTCCACTTACTTAGGTTGTCAATTTTGTATCTCCCTTTCGACCAGGATGTCTTCGCCTACGTTTTCTCAGTTGGTTTAGAGGACACCGAACATGCAGACATTTTTTACTATTGTAAAAACGATATTCTGCTAGGTCTACATCGGATGTACTACCATTCGTAGATTTTTAGGTAAAAATTTAGCGACATGCAATTTCAAACTATTACGACAGAAGCAGACAGCACACATTCTTCCCTGTAATTTCAAAATAGACTCACGTCGTTGATAAATTCATATTTTTTATAGAAACTGAGGTGATGAGGTAAATATCAGAAACGTAAATGCTGATACCTTATTTCAGTTTCCGAAAAAGAAAACGAAATATTCAGAGTCAAATTGAAAACTGGATGAAAGCACCCTGTGGGTACTAGGGCCAAGTAATTAATCTGTTCCGTCGCGCAGCAAGTTTCGTTTAAACGCATCTAATTGCAAGCAACAAATAAGGTGCCTAATTAGTAGGAATTTAAGTGTAGTCAAAATAGCAATGAAAGTGACTACACCAACCCATGATTGTCAAGCTTTGCAATGATCTATTGATGACAAAACGTATATATAGGCAAAATAAAAACAGCATATTATTAGTGATATAAATAGCACGTTCCTTCTTAGTGACATTTCTAATTTCTACATACATAGAGATGTCTACAGTGTGACGTCTTTTTCAAAGGTTGTTAACACGAGGTGCAGCTCTTGCACAAATATCAGTAATATATAACAAATATGTAATGTGCACATTATTGAATTATGGCGGAATTAAATAATAGACGAATCATATGTATAACTTAATGGTCTAATAAACTAGACTATTAAAGTACGCCCAACTTGCACCACACACATCTACAATCAAACGCATTGAGTTGCCTCATCTCAAACTCAACTTACAAATTGTTGAGGTGAAAATTGTGCGGACATCGCGGTGGCAGCTGCGGTCTGATTAATGAAGGCACTGGTGTCACCAGACATTGAATGTTGAGCAGCACCCAACAGATGCCCTGGAAATTGACCAATGGAATTTGCTATCTGTGGTTGCGTTGGTTGTTGGTAGTGTACATGCTGCAGAGCTTGATTCGTAACAAACGCTTGACCCTGCTAAAATATAGCCAATACAAATATTAAATGAACTAGAAAGCACAGAAATTGAAAACAAAAATGTACAAATTTAAACATAAATAAACTACATGCAATCATAAATGCACCCACTCATTCGCACTACATACACACTTACATGCATACATAATAATTTAATTGTGGAATACAACACACCTCTCCGGCAATAAACCGAATTGATCTTCATTTGAAATTGTTTATTGGTTTTTGCGAACCTAGTAAAAAATTAGTTCCAATATGACCAGAAGGATAGACCAATGTTTGAACGGAAGATAAAATCTCATGTGCACATTGGTTTCTAACTTACTGGCAACTCATAAGTAGGAGATGGTACTGCAACCTAAACCCACAATATATTTAGGAGAGGAATGTTTGAAAATTGAACTATTTTTATTTAATTAAATGAGAAAAAGTAGGATTTTGAATTTTGTTTATGTTAAAAATCAATACTTGTTTTACATTTTTGATTCTTTATTTAGTGTATGTGCGCGAAATTTGATTATTGCCAATGTTCACGCCTCAGATATAGTTACCATTTTATTGATGAATCATGTTTCATTCAAACAAAAATAAATGGTTTATCTGTATTCTGTTCGTCATGAATTAGACTGATGTTTCTCTCTGATAATAATATATGTAGTGTAAATTGTAGTCTGAATAACTTCTAGATTTGCAGTTTCTGGCTTTGCTAATGATAATAATTTTGGTGAATTTTTAGCTACTCAATTAGTGGAAAATCTGGTAGAATGAATAATAATAATACTGATCTAAGAGATATTTGCGTTCGGATGTATATTAGAATATTACTGGTCTTGACATCTGGCGGAACTTAAATAGCTAAAGATCGTGTTTGTCGGTTGATAAAAATATCTCAGAATATTTAAAATTAGTTTTACGACATCTTCAACGACTGAGGATGTTTGTAAATTTTCTGTTGTGCTTCGTTTTGAAGAAATTTTTAAACATGACCTTGATAAACAAAGTGGTACGACTGGAGCTACATCACAGCACCCATAAATGAGATCAAGTGCGCCCACGAGTTAGAATTGTGCTTCATGTAGATGTAGCCAATTTTGGCGTCGAGTGACGCAGCACGGTCATTTTATATACGTAACACTATTTCCAGTTTAATAGTTATGTTTATTGATGTTCGTAATTATAAATTAAGAAGTCTTCATATATGTAAATTAGGCCATTCTTGTAAAACAGTTCTTTTCATTCTTTACTTTATAAGCGATAACTAATTTTTAGTTTGGTATGTTAAAATTTAACATGTGTATTTATGTGTATATTTCATTATCGAGGAGCTGAAACTGGCAGACAAGGAGGGTGCGACCACACTCTAGTACGTGCCAAATTGAGGCTTCATCTCAAATCCCGACGGCGCCGTCAACCTACGAAACGCCTGAATGTTGTTGCCCTAACGGACCCATCCCGTTGTACAGCGCTATCTGCCTCAATCACTGCAAAGTTGACTGCCGCTGACGGTGGAACTCATGCCGTAGATAAAACCAATGTGGAGCATCAATGGAATAACTTGAAACTCTCTACTCAGCAAGCTGCGCTTGAAACGCTCGGAACCATCAAAAGTCACCATAAAGACTGGATCTCTGAACGCACGATGCGGGCGTCACAAAAAGCAAGAGATGCCCGGATGAATAACGCGCCTAATTATCGCCACCTGAGACGTGAAACCACGAGGTCTGCTCGGGCTGACCGTAAGCAGTACTGGGATGAAATGGCTTCCGCCATGGAATCGGCTGCAAACGTCGGTGATTTCGGGGGTCTCTTCCGTCTTATACGTAAAGCATCCGGTAAGCGCAATGCAGAGACAATTCTACGCAGCGCAACAGGAGACTTGATTTCTGATGTCAATGGCAAAATCGCAAGATGGGTTGAACATTTTTCGCAGTTATTGAACCGACCATACAGTGGCCGCTCCCCACCGCAACCACCTGCAACATCTACACCCAGCTACGATGTGGACTGCTCTTCCCCAACTGAGGTTGAGATCGCTACGACCATCCAGCGCATGAAGAGCAAGAAATCCCCCGGTGAAGATGGAATTCCTGCAGAGATCTACAAGGCCTGTATAGGCGCACTACTGCCATCAATCCATCGACTGTTCTCTTCTATCTGGGAACAAGAAGCATGCCCGTCAGACTTCGGAATGTCAATCCTGCTACCGTTTCCCAAAAAGGGTGATAGATCAAGGTGCGAAAACTACCGTGGTATCAGTCTTCTCAACACCGCATCCAAGCTGTTGGCGTCGATTCTATTGAACCGCTTCTGTAATGAGCGGCATGTCCGTACCCGTCCCAATCAGGGTGGATTCCGCCCAGGCAAAGGCTGTGTTGATCAGATCTTTACATTACGGCGAGTTTTGGAACATCGCAACGAATTTCAACAACCAACCGTCGCTTGTTTTATTGATTTTCGAGCTGCTTTTGACTCTGTTGATCGCGACTCCCTATGGAACATCATGCTGCTCGACGGTATGCCCATAAAACTCGTCAATCTGATCAAGGCCTACTATGCAGCCACCAAAGCCAGAGTACGTGTTTACGGAGAAGAATCGGATGAATTCAGTCTGCACACAGGGGTTCGACAAGGATGTCCCTTGTCACCCATATTGTTCAATTATGCGGTTGACTGGATTCTGAGCAACGCGCTAACTGAGTTCCGAGGCGTTCAAGTATCAAATAACCTATGGCTGACGGATGTTGATTACGCAGACGATGTTGTTCTCCTTGCTGACAGCTTTGGGAGCATGCAAGCCGTTTTGGATCAAGTGGCCCAGTTTTCATCAGCCGTTGGTCTGGAAATCAATGCCGACAAAACGAAAGCCTTCGCCATCGGTGTATCTTCATCTGATGAGCAGCTCACGGTGTACGACAGCCCAATCGAAACAGTCGACGATTTTACGTACCTTGGCTCAAAAATACTTCCAACTGGTCAAGCAAAGAATGAAGTCCGAACACGCATCGACCGTGCCAGACTTGCTTTCTTACAATTGAAGAACTCACTTTGGAGAAGTGAAATCAGCCTCAAAACGAAAATCCGAGTCTACCAGGCTACTGTTCGCCCTGTGCTACTGTATGGCTGTGAGACTTGGCCATTACGTTCTGAGGACTCCAAAAAGCTCGAAGTATTCGACCATTGGTGCCTTAGGTACATCACAAAGACAAAATGGATGGACCGAGTGTCGAACGCATCTGTTCGTCACCAATGCGGTGACATCATGCAACTATCCGTCTGGATCCAACATCGTCGACTTCAATGGTTCGGGCACGTACTACGCAAACCCGAAGACGAAATGGTACGGCAGGTGATGAACCCAGGTCAATGTGCAAACTGGCGCCGCCGCCGAGGTGGACAACTGAAGACATGGCTTGCAACAATCAAATCGGACATGGAACTCCTAGGTTTACGCAATGTTTATGGTCCGCGTCACTGGGAGCGTCATTGGCCCTCTTTATGTTCCGAAATGGCTGCCAACCGCCCGGCATGGAGAGGTTTAATCCGGGATATCAATGGAGCCGGCTTATCCTCTAAAAGGAGCCAGCCGCAGTAAAGTAAAGTAAGTATTATCGTAAATAACACTTTATTCATACACAATACATGTAAAAGGTGATAAGATTCTCCATCGCAGTTTCATACAGTACATGCCTAGGTTGCATGACCAAAAATTCAAAGTTTATTATCAAAATGTTTTAACACTTGAAGATCAAATATATTGCGCGTTTGATTACAGAAGAAAAATTTTTCGATCAATAGTAGCTTTCTCACTGACACTCCTGAAGATAGGGCACATAATATCAAGTTATAATTGACCGAAGTATAAGAAATTGATATCTGCATTGGAAGGTTTGCGAAAACTTTGTTGGTGCCAATGAAACGAACCGCTGATATTAATGGCTGAAATGTTTACTGCTTCCAACTAGACTTAAATTAAACAGGTAGGTAATCAATAAAATTTAGAGTTAACTGGGCATAATGAATTGACAAATATTTAAATGTACGAAAGTTTGCATGGGCGTATATTTGATGCCAAACGCACATCAATTTCAGTTCCACATATTAATATACTCTACATGAAGATAATGAAATCATAATTAACCTAGCAAAAATATGACAAAATATGCATTTCAGCGTATTTCATTATATAGCATATCTAAATCGATACCTGTTTTGCAATCTGTTGATTATGACTATGCGTTGGCAGAACATTGTGATTTGATTGCGCCGGAACAGACAAAGCTCCAGCACCAACCAAGCCTGTAGAAGCGGTTGCATTGGCTTGAACCGAAGAAGCGCTGGACGCAGCAGTCTCCGAATTGTGAATGTATTGTTGTTGATTCACAATGTGCGTCGGATGCTGTGCACCCAACAAACTGGCTGTGGAACTGTTCACTCCTACTGCCACAGATGATCCATTAAAAGATGTAATGTTTGTCCTATTAGCATGCACCATATTCTGATGCTGAATTGCGACAGCTTGTGTCTGCATTTGTAGAGTTAACGCACAGAACCCAATCATGAATCATATTTGGGGAAAATTCAGATTTATTCATTAAGCACTAACAGAAGTCAAAAGAAAACTTTTCCACAGAGCATAGTTACATCACCAAATGCAATAATAGCTCAATTAAATAAAAATCGAGAGCAATTCTAAAGTGCAATTTAAAAGAAGTTCAATATATCATAAATAGAAGCTTGACAAACCAATAACGTAGGAAGCATTAACAGACAAACGATAATTTTTTTGAAATTTGATTGCGGAGTGCCAGCTTCATATTTTCCAATGCCGCGTTTTGCGTACGCGGGTAGTAGCTTTGCACGGACAGCTTCACAAAGATCCGATTGATCACAATTTCCAATTTCGTTTTGTCTTCGATCGGGCTGAGTTTTTATTCGTCCCAATGGATGTGATAGAACCGCATTTCCATTGGGACGAATAGAAACTCAGCCGATCGAAGACAAAACGAAATTGGAAATTGTGATCAATCGGATCTTTGTGAAACTGTCTGTGCAAAGCTACTACCCACGTACGCAAAACGCGGCATTGGAAAAAGCCCCATTAATTACACAAACACATTCAATAATGCCTTAAATCGGATGCGACGACCCAAAAAGCATTGACGAATTTCACCTTCTCTATCATTTTTCTATGAACTAAGGCATTCCGGCTTGGCAATGACGACAACCACTGTCATAAGCGATTGGAGAATCATGTATCGCTTTAAAATTCTGAAATAATACATCTTTCTGTATGACTGGCAAGGGACGACAGCCAGTCATTTTAAAAATTATTATAATTAAAATTTAAACATAGTAAAAATGTTCGAAATATCGTAACCATTCCGAGCTTTACTATCCACTCATCGATTCATTTAAAATATCAAACAAACCGATCGATCACTGCCGCACAAAATTTTTATTTTGACGCGGAACACTGAGAAAATAAGACGGCCGCAGTCGAAAGTTCGATCACGCGAGTAAAAACACGAATAATAATACTGTGCCGCTTGAAATATATTTATCGCTAGCACAGAAAAACTGTTATAGGACTCAATTCCAAAATCCGTAAAAAAATCTAAACTAGATAACCAACACGAACTTAGGTTCCAAAACCTGCGATCCATTTGAGACGATCAGAAAATGTGAAAAATAGTTTTATCCTCTTTCTCAAACATTGCGACGGTTGAACTAAAACGGAAACTATACCATTAAAAATGTGACGTATTAACAATACTCATCTTGGTTTTATCGAAAGTTTAGTAGAAACTACAAATTCACGATTATAAAATTTGGGTCGCGAGCGAAGAAATTTCTATCCGAACTATTCAACAGCGTAGAAATAATACTTAATCTCAATACAACCACGAGGAAAAATAAATAAATTGTATAATAAAAGTAAAATGATAAAACTAAGAATTTAAAACAAAGCATTGTTAAATAAGAGGGAGTTATAGCTGAGGTGAAGCTCATAGACCCGAAGTTCCGTCGTAAAGACCATCCCCTCCTCAACGTGGTACGACGGTGTCAACCATGTTTCGATGGCCGATCGTACATAGGCTAACGGGGCCATGGCGGTGGTGTCACCAGGGCGTGGTGGATTTCCGACCGGCAATCGGATCTCCTATAAAATACCACATGAGCCCGATGACGGCACCATGACTCGGCGTGTGTTCCCCGCCACAAAAGGGGACAACAGCCACAGGATTACATGGACTCCTGGACAGTACCCCGTACTTCCGAATGGCGAATGAGCTCTCAACAGCCACCGGCAACCATACAAATTACTGCTGCCTTGCAGACTGCGCTTGGATGTGCAAAGGCTAGAGGTGCGTCCTCGATCAAAAAGCCGAGTGGTGAGGGGACACCACTTGTGCCAAATTCCCAAGAAACTCCATGAAAACTCCATGAAAATGTCACAATCTATGAATACCGTTCATGCTATGGCGTCCCCGGCAAGCGACGCGCTCTGTGCTCCCCCAGAGGCTAGGGTGTCAAGTGAAAAGCTATCTGGTTTTATCAGCGCGAAAACACCTATTTATTTCGGGTGTTGGAATGTTCGAACACTGCTTGATATCGGCAGCCAAGCAATCACGGCCAAATCTTTATATGACTACCAGATTGAAGTTGCATGCCTGTCTGAAGTCCGACTGCCCGGCACAGGATCAACGAAGATAAAAGTACCGTCGGCAGAATCAACGTACTTGATGCATCACAGCGGACCAGTTGACGGGTCCGGACAACAGAGTGTAGCCATTCTACTTGATCCTACGGCGCAGAGAGCCATGCTGGCTTGGAATCCTGTATCACCGAGGATCGCAACGGTACGACTGAGAGGGAAACCTTTCGACATCACAGTGGTAGCCGTCTACGCACCAACCCTCGCAGCTGATTCAGATGTGAAAGATGAGTTCTACGACCAACTGCAAGAGACTATCAACGGAATTTCCAGAGGCGACATACAGTTTGTCGCTGGTGACTGGAACGCACGAACAGGACCTTCTGACTCATCCACTAGACACATACTGGGAAAGTTTAGTCTAGGTGAACGCTGCGAGAACGGAGCACGACTTATCAGCTTTGCAGATGCCAACCATATGTGCGTTACCAATACGCGTTTCCAACAGCCTCGGAAGCATTTGCTCACCTGGTATTCAAACGATGGTCACACAGCCAATCAGATCGACTACATTCTGGTACGGTCGCGTTGGATGTCTTCTGTCGAAGATTGCAGGTCATACCGAGGAGCTGAAACTGGCAACCGAGGAGGGTCCGACCACACTCTAGTACGTGCCAAATTGAGGCTTCATCTCAAGTCCCGACGGCGCCGTCAACCTACGAGACGCCTGAATGTTGCAACCCTAACGAACCCATCCCGTTCTACAACACTATCTGCCTCAATCACTGCAAAGTTGACTTCCGCTGACGATGGAACTCATGCCGTAGATAAAACTAATGTGGAGCATCAATGGAATAACTAGAAACTCTCTACTCAGCAAGCTGCGCTTGAAACGCTCGGAACCATCAAAAGTCACCATAAAGACTGGATCTCTGAACGCACGATACGGGCGTCACAAAAAGCAAGAGATGCCCGGATGAATAACGCGCCTAATTATCGCCACCTGAGACGTGAAACCACGAGGTCTGCTCGGGCTGACCGTAAGCAGTACTGGGATGAAATGGCTTCCGCCATGGAATCGGCTGCAAACGTCGGTGATTTCGGGGGTCTCTTCCGTCTTATACGTAAAGCATCTGGTAAGCGCAATGCAGAGACAATTCTACGCAGCGCAACAGGAGACTTGATTTCTGATGTCAATGGCAAAATCGCAAGATGGGTTGAACATTTTTCGCAGTTATTGAACCGACCATACAGTGGCCGCTCCCCACCGCAACCACCTACAACATCTACACCCAGCTACGACGTGGACTGCTCTTCCCCAACTGAGGTTGAGATCACTACGACCATCCAGCGCATGAAGAACAAGAAATCCCCCGGTGAAGATGGAATAACTGCAGAGATCTACAAGGCCTGTATAGGCACACTACTGTCATCAATCCATCGACTGTTCTCTTCTATCTGGGAACAGGAAGCATGCCCGTCAGACTTCGGAATGTCAATCCTGCTACCGTTTCCCAAAAAGGGTGATAGATCAAGGTGCGAAAACTACCGTGGTATCAGTCTTCTCAACACCGCATCCAAGCTGTTGGCGCGATTCTATTTAACCGCTTCTGTAATGAGTGGCATGCCCGTACCCGTTCCAATCAGGGTAGATTCCGCCCAGGCAAAGGCTGTGTTGTTCAGATCTTTATATTACGGCGAGTTTTGGAACATCGCAACGAATTTCAACAACCAACCGTCGCTTGTTTTATTGATTTCCGAGCTGCTTTTGACTCTGTTGATCGCGACTCCCTATGGAACATCATGCTGCTCGACGGAATGACCATAAAACTCGTCAATTTGATCAAGGCCTACTATGCAGCCACCAAAGCCAGAGTACATGTTTACAGAGAAGAATCGGATGAATTCAGTCTGCACACTGGGGTTCGACAAGGATGTCCCTTGTCACCCATATTGTTCAATTATGCGGTTGACTGGATTCTGAGCAACGCGCTAACTGGGTTCCGAGGCGTTCAAGTATCAAATAACCTATGGCTGACGGATGTTGATTACGCAGACGATGTTGTTCTCCTTGCTGACAGCTTTGGGAGCATGCAAACCGTTTTGGATCAAGTGGCCCAGTTTTCATCAGCCGCTGGTCTGGAAATCAATGCCGAAAAAACGAAAGCCTTCGCCATCGTTGTATCTTCATCTGACGAGCAGCTCACGGTGTACGACAGCCCAATCGAAACAGTCGACGATTTTACGTACCTTGGCTCAAAAATACTTCCAACTGGTCAAGCAAAGAATGAAGTCCGAACACGCATCGACCGTGCCAGACTTGCTTTCTTACGATTGAAGAACTCATTTTGGAGAAGAAGTGAGATCAGCCTCAAAACGAAAATCCGAGTCTACCAGGTTACTGTTCGCCCTGTGCTACTGTATTGCTGAGACTTGGCCATTACGTTCTGAGGACTCCAAAAAGCTTGAAGTATTCGACCATTGGTGCTTTAGGTATATCACAAAGACAAAATGGATGGACCGGGTGTCGAACGCATCTGTTCGTCACCAATGCGGGGACATCATGCAACTATCCGTCTGGATCCAACATCGTCGACTTCAATGGTTCGGGCACGTACTACGCAAACCCGAAGACGAAATGGTACGGCATGTGATGAACCCAGGTCAATGTGCAAACTGGCGCCGCCGCCGAGGTGGGCAACTGAAGACATGGCTTGCAACAATCAAATCGGACATGGACCCCTAGGTTTACGCTATGTTTTGTCCGCGTCACTGGGAGCGTCATTGGCCCTCTTTATGTGCCGAAATGGCTGCCAACCGCCCGGCATGGAAAGGCTTAATCCGGGATATCAATGGATCCGGCTTATCCTCTAAAAGGAGTCAGCCGCAGTAAAGTAAGTAAGTAAAGAAGTTCCAACTAACTGTCCTCAATATGTCACAACTGAACAGGCACCACACTAGATGGGGTAGTGGTATTGAAACGGACATTTATATAATTAAACGAACATTAGTTGCGCGGGTGGCAATAATATTTACTATAATCAAGTGTGCGAAATTGATATAAACGCCTCATCCATTACGTACTTACTTGGAAGCCATATGAGCTCCACCTAAAGTAAAAAAAGACTAACCAAGTTACATTAGTTAGTATATAGCTGAAAATTGTGTGTAGTGTAGTGTGCGGCAGAGTGACTCAGTAGTTAGAGCGCCAGATCCCGAAGTAGACACTTCCAGGTTCAAACCCAGTCCGCGGCAAATTCTGGCCAGTACATAATGAGTTTCCAATAAGGATGAAACCGGTCTAATGGATGAATTGCTTTTTCTGCACTATCCTGACAAAATGTAAGTACTTAATGAGTCAGCTGTTTATAGCAATTTCGTAACCTTGCTTAAAGTAAATGGTATCAGGGCCCACGCAACCAATGTTCATTTAATTATATAATTGTCTACCTTTTCGTAAGTGTACCATTGTCAGAAGTAAAGGAAACGGTAACACAACCCTTGCCAGTATTACATACAATCTTTCGCAACTGAAACAGTCGTGATTTTCGTCGCACTAACATTCAAGCGCAGGTTACAAATAAAGTAAACACGGCATTATGACGAGTTCTTTGTGGTTAACGAGGTTGTCACCAGTAGAAGTTCTTTGACAACCAACAATACCATTCATGGCCATAATTCTCTGATCGCCAATCCTACAATTTGTAGTTTTCGAAGATAGTCACGAATAGCATATTCGAGACGTAGTCAAAAGAAGACATCCTTTCTGATATGTCATAGAAAAACTGTGATCAAGGGTATCACAATGAAAGTTAAATTCGACGAAGAATTACGAATTAGCCAACATAAATAAAATAAATTTAATACATATTTTTAAATGAAAATACATGTTGAAACTGGTTTGGATGATTCGGTACGGCCGCCATATTATTACTGTTATGCACTGATTGTTGCACAGGCGTAGTTGCTCCATACAAATGAGACGCAATTTGTTGCGAACCCAGAACACCTGCAGCTGAAACCGGGACTGTAATTATAGGGGCATGATGAATAGGTGCTAAAACGTGTCCAACTTGTGCAGCAGCAGCTGCCGGATGCTGTTGATGAAAAAGATAAGCTGTACTAGGCAAGTTGACTTGAGGCTGCTGGATCAGCATAGGTGCAGCAGCTGCCGAGCCCATAATAGGGACAGCACCGCTCATATAGTCTAAGCCGACGACGTTGGAAGCAGGTGTACCGCCAAACATTAAGGACGAAGAATAGGAGTGAGGTGCCGATGTAACAGTTGCTGGCGGACTGGGAAGAGCAGTTGCTATAGATATAGAAGGCTGAAACTCTGGTGCGTCAGGATTTAGTGTGTATTTTTTGGTGCGCACATCTTTATTGGCTAGACTGTCTTTTGAAGTTGTTGTCGACGTCGCTAAAGAAGAATTATTAATAGCTATTGTGTCAACTGTTGTATTTGAAGAAGAACCTGTGGCAGATGTAGAAAGTATTAGTGAAGCATTATTCGAAACTATTAAATCTTCAGTCTGACATGTCGTGGTAGAAGTAGGCGAAAATGTATTGCCATTAGTGTCAGAGCTATTAGGCGCATCATATCTCACAGCCAAAGAAACGGAAGCAACGCCTTTGACAAGTGTATCCTCAGAGTCCACGACTGTTAAAGATTTGCCTTGATTTTGTAAATCAGATGAAGAAAACGCAATTTTGTTATCATCAACACTACTTTTCCGTTGCAGTACGGGTACGACTTCATCCAGTGAATGCTGTATATTCGAATTCACGTGCAGACCACCAGGGCGCCTTCGGTTTGCTCTTTCTTTTTTAGTGTGATTTTGTCTCTGAAGTGAGCCAGATGTACTAGCATTAGCACTACTTCCTGCAGCAGAAGCTGAACACCAGAAGGTTAGTGACAAATATGCAAAAAGAGAAAAATGTAAAGTTATATAGATTATTAGTTTTAACAGCACTAATTCCTCAAAATGGTGCTGAGAGGAAAATCCATAGGTTACAAGAGTGAAAATATTACAACGCAGAGTGGAAACAGAATATAACAAGATACACCCGTCCATAGTGCTAGCACCTCGCAGCACCTGATCAGTTAATTATTATTTGATTATTTGCAGTTTTTAAAAGGCAATGGAAATAATAAATTTAAGTATAAAAATCTAAACAAAACTGACCCATCTGTTATCATTAATATCTAGACACAATACAGCGGATTTATCTTCATTTACCTGATCTGCGTTTTGACTAACGCAGCTTTTATTGTTCCAGTAGTTCTGTCTTTAATATATTTCGGCTGCCTTTATCGGTAGCCTTCTTCAGTTGGTTCATCCTCACAAATGAAACTAATGAAGAATTATCTTTTGAATTTTTGCGGCGTGCCAGCTTCATATTTTGCGTACGCAGCATTGCAAAATAATGAAGCATTAATTTCATTTTTAAAACTTGTGAGTTTGGACCAAGTGAAGAAAGCTACCAATAAAGGCAGCCGAAATATATGAAAGAAGGAAAACTACTGGAACAATAAAAGCTGCGTTAGTCAAAACGCCGACCAGGTAATTTAAATTAATCCAGTTTCTCAAAAAAATCTTTCATTCAAGAAATATTTAACTTCAATTGTCTGAAGGCAATTAATTATAATCCATCGTAAGCAGTTTCCGCATTATGTTTGAGACAGGTTGCGGATTATGGAGATCTTAAACTGACTGACGAACTTCAATTCAGATTTCAGTCGCCTGTAATTTACAGCATAAGGAAGACTTGTAAAAATATTGTATCTGTGTGGATTTGGCCGCATTTTTCTTGTGTTAGACAATTTATAGCACTCGTAGGTCGGTGAAATTTTCAATCCTTTACATTTCCAGGTGCACCGATTAGTAGCCTTGATTGATGGGTTCTCACTTGTGAATTTGAAGCCCTCATCATCTGCTTGTTTGAAAATGACTTGGAACAAGATTTTCCACTCTTTTTCCCGAATTTTCGGTACTTCTTTTTCAGTCACATCTTCAGGGTTGACACCATACGCACAGGAAAAAGACAACTTATGGCAAAAGTGATACATATGGTTAACAAGCTGATATGATTTGACGTTATTTAACCATTGTTAGTAATATTGTACAAGTATCACACAACTACTTTGCCAAATTTTCGAGCTTGATATTAACACAAATCCAATTATATTTTAACAATCGCACAACAATAACCAGAGCACACCGACAATCGAGCTAGCAAAGATAAAATATCAATTCATATATAAACAAAGCGAATAACATAACAAAACTACCGCCAGTTTTGTAATGTTGTTCGACGACTGGTTAAATACAATGGGATTGGTGTTAACTTCTAGCTCGCAAACTTGATTTAAAGAATTGTTACCACCACCCGCGCAAACAATTATTGTTAAATAATACGATATCGTTGCATAGTCAAGATCAGTAAGTTTATCGCCCGGGAGAACTTCAACATCTGCATCCTGAATGTGTGGAAGAGTGTTGTTCATAATAGCATCGATTACAAAATTAAAGAGGAATGTGGACAACCGTGACGAACACCATTGCGGGTTGTAAATTTTGCGTGAACTCGTAGATCTTAACACGACCAGAAGTATTTGTGTAGAGAGCGCATGAAATATTTACAAATTTCGTTGGCAAACCAACTTTCGACAAAATATGGATAAAAAATTGAAATCCACCAAATCAAATGCACCCTTGAAGTCTAAAAAAGCGGCTATTGTGGGACGGTGATACTTGCCTTAACGTAAAAATATTATCTATACAACCTAGTTCTGAGCGGAATCCAGCCTGTTCTTCTCTTGCATGTGATTCACATGAAGCACTAAGACAATGTAGGATAATCGGAGCGAATAACCTAGATACGACTGGAATCAAGCTTATACCACGATGGTTATTGCACGAATTATGATTGCCTTTTTGTAGATAGGAATGGTGGTCGACTCATTCCACACAAGTGGTACGGTTTCCTTATTCCATATAGTATAAAAAAGGTTGGTCAACGCTCCTAAAATTATATCGCCACTATCCTTAATTAATCCTTGAAGCAAACCATCGGGGCCTGCGGCTTTGCGACGTTTAAGAGATAGAATTGCATCTCTTACTTCTAACTCTCGCAGTTATTCGAGAATAACATTCCACACTGTTGATGCAGACATGCGGAACAGACGCAGGTGCCCATGAAAATTGGTTTTGAAGTGTTCAGACTTATTTTATCATTTATTAAATGGTTGTTACTATCATTTATAGTTTCACTAACTTTTAATATTCTCGGACCAGTTGCGCGAATAAGTAGCAACAAACGACTATTACCTGATATGAACGCTTCTTCAGCTTTTCTCGTCCACAGACGCCTAAGTTGGCGTCTTACATTGCAACGGGTATTTTTATGAGTCGAGCCAGGTGGAATTTGGCGCCCTATTTTCAGTATCTCCATAGAGCTTACAGAGTCAATGATTATTTCTACGGAGGGCTGCAATGCCACATACTGTAATACCTGCATTTTGCATAGTGGAACTTATCTTGGACCAAAGTATATTCGGATTATCACTATCGAGACCAGTTAGATTACCCTTTAAAATATTTTCATAATTTTGTGGGAAGGACGGTTGTTCGAGTTTGATTACATCAATTTGGGGTTTATTCTTAATTATTTTCACGTAAAATTTTAGTCCAAATCTACAACTACCGATCTCTTGTCAAAAAAAGTTCTACAGTAATTCGTGTGATAGCCATCGTATTTCGAGCTTGAATCCAGTCGTACCTAGATATTTGTTTCGATAACCTTACGTTATCGGAGCGCTTCAGGTGAATTACATACTAAAGATTATCCCTTATTCCGGGCACGACGAGGTTACACTGATATTTTTACATTGTCAAGTATTTCAAATTATCCCCTCTAAATGTTACACCTACAGGATCTGTTTACATGCCTTGATAGATTTACTAATAATTCCGGTAGTATTAATGTGAAATCAACATGAGAGTCGCGAAAGCAAAAATAGCTTTCTCCAACCATGTCCTTAAAGTCTTGTTTACATTATATATGTGTCGTTTTGTTATAGCCTATCGAAACTGTCTTTTATAACCGAAGACGTTAGATGCCTATAGACATTCGACAAACATTGTAGTATCGTAGCCAAAATATTTTACCTACAACGAATAAGCAACGTTAACATTCGTAGACATAATATTGAAACGGAGAAAAAGTGAATTTCGTTAGACAAACCAATACAGATCTAACAATTGCGCTGAATCGTTCACGGTTTACGCATTTCCAGATAGCGCATTATGCTCTCACCTACGGAAAGACTGCCTTCAGAATCAAAGTGAACAGAATCTGGCATCAGAAATAGCTCGACTAGCAAGATAAGGGTTTACATGCAAATCATGTCTTGCTCTGAAACTCTGCGCGATATGACATCGAGTTGAACCCAGTAAGAATCTTAGTTGTGCAGAAGTAGATGCGAAGCTCAGTTGGATTTGTGAAGCGATACAGTGAAAACCACATGAAAGATGTGTTGTCGATGTTGCCTAATCTAAAAAACTTAATAGCGTTGTTTATATGTTTAATTTTCTTAACTTCTGTGTGTTATTAATGCAAATATACTTATACTAAACTTCTCTTTGTGTCTCATTCTGTTTTAATATTTCGTTTTGATTAATACTTTTTCGTATTCGTCTCTTTATTTTAGTATTTTTTTCCTCCTGGTTATAAGACAGTGAAGCATTATTTACTTTTGGCTGTTGTATTGATGATCGCGATTATGACGATAAATCACTCCTATTGTACGTCTATGTCTTAATTATTATTTTTGTCAATATTACTTATTTTATATTTTTCTGGTTTGCATATGGCAGTGATGAATGATAAATCATTCCTTTAGTACGTATTTCTTAATTAATATGTTTGTCAATATTAGTTTTTTATTGCTACATGGCAATAAAGCGTCTAATACAAACGAAGTTTTTATTTCTGTCATTTATGATGAAAGTGTCTTAATTTGATTCTACATTGCACAAGGTTTCCATCTCAATATATGATTCTCATGTGTGAAAAACTGCTATACAAACTGCTTCTATACTACCTGGTTAAATTGCAGTTGATTTAGGCTGTTACCGCCATATCACAAGCTATCCAGGTTGCTTCTTATGCCAACTTGGCCCCGAGTGAGAGAATTGAAGGTACACCTGAAATGCAATCGAGCCAGCGCAGTTGGTTTAATTGAAAGCATTTGTTGGCCACTGAAAAAATACTTTTACACATACCAGCGATGCTCATACGTTGTCGGTATTCTCAATTACTATCATTATAAACCAAGATAAAATTAATTTGGGTTTTAATTTCGAGAATTCCTACAGGCCCCATGAGTAATTACAAAGGAGGTTGAAATGCAACCACACTGTTATCCGCATTATGTATAATGTATTTCATCTTCGAATTTGCATATTCAAATCCTGCTGAAAGCAATTTTAGAAAAGCTTAATTTTTGTTCAAAAGAAGTCTATTCGAGTTTTCTTACACATGTTTGAAGTTTAGCCCTATTTAGCTTTCCGGAAAATGTTATTTCATTTGCTCAGTCCAAGTCGACATACGTGTTCAAAAACATACGAGTCCTCGATTTAAACATGCAGTCTATATACAATCGCTATATTATCAAATTGAGTCAATAAATTACTGATGTACAATGCCTTATATTACACAAATTTTATAATACAACAGTCGTTCGCCATTTTCTTTTGCATATTAAGCTTAAAGTTTCACTTTCACAAAGATTCATTTATGTGTCGTTTAATCTTTCAACTCGAGCATCTAGGTCACCTATAACAAATTCCTTCTAGTTATCTGATGTGAAAATTTTACTTAGATTAAATAAACTGTAGTTAACTTGAGCTACTTTATATATTTTTAGCACAACATAAAGTTAAGTGATTTTAACAATATCCATTATATTTATAACACCACAAAAAGCATAACTGCCAGTTTGAGTAGAAAAGGAAAGAAAAAACCAGTCGTAAACGAAGGTGTTTGCAGTACCTCGATTGTACTTCCGCACTCTGCCCGAATCAGCAGATAACGCGGTTTTTTATCCTGTGTGACAGGCGATGCCTTCAATAGCCGAAACAGATCCTTCGCGTCTGGCACGCATACTTTCATTCCGTCAGTACCAATATAACCCTGAGTTTTACTTGGTAATTAAACCGAATTCGATGCTTTACATAAAATGAGATGGCTATATCCACTTGGACCTGGCAAAGTACATGCTACCATAACCGGAGCATCGTTTCAAAACAGAACAGATTGACAAAAATCTATGAAAACCTGCTGTTCAGAATTGAATTTGGACTTTTGATAATTAATTACTGTTTGTTACGAAGAACTAATATATATGCAAGTATGTATTAGGTGATTCGAACGGAGCCCGTAGCCATAGAAATTACGGCTTGACGACCGGCGGGCTCAA
The DNA here is from genome assembly GCA_029291075.1 of Eudiplozoon nipponicum. NCBI lineage: Eukaryota > Metazoa > Platyhelminthes > Monogenea > Mazocraeidea > Diplozoidae > Eudiplozoon > Eudiplozoon nipponicum. The sequence goes on along the minus strand of JAQBSW010000161.1, from coordinate 185,498 downwards.
GCTAGTCGACCCGGGATTGGTAGCATGAACCTTGCCTGGTCATAAGGGGACAGCCATCATCCCGTTTCATGTGAGCCTAGAGTTTGGTCTAACTGCACTTTTTGTTAAATGTGTAGTGACGGAATGAGAGCAAGCGTTCCAGACGTGAAGAGCAAGTTTCGGCTGCTGAAGGAAACTCTGGCCACTGGCATCTGGGCAGATAGTGCTCATCAGCCTTGGTTGTCAGACTATCTAGGAGAAGGAAAACTCAGAATAAAAACCATCACTAGAAATGGGCGACCTAGTGTTCTTTTACAGTCCACATATAACCATGACAAGTACAACTTACAATAATTACATAATGCATCGGCCGTCGCGCAGTATAAAAATGGTCGCCTTATCTGCTGAGTCGTGCAGGGTGGATAAGCAAAAACAGGATACTGCAGGCAACTCTATCTCCGATTCTGCCTCCTTTCCTTCCTCTTCCTCTTCTCAATCTAACAATAACATTCTTTTAGATACCATAAATATGGTTGGTTTAGATCATAACACTGAACCCAATACTAGGTTGCCAAATATCGAAAATGGTTCTAGTAGACAATCATTCGTTAAACCTAAGTTAGGTTTTAATGTTGGCGCATTTAATGTGCGGACATTAAAACAACTTGGACAGCAAGAATCTCTTGCTCGTTCGTTGGATAAATTAGAAATCGACATATGTTGCGTATATGAAACTAGAATACAGGATCTTACGTGTATTACAAAACTAGTTGCACCTTAGCGCGCGAGCTGAAGCTTGCTTAAATGAATGATCCCCTTAAATAGTCGATTGTGTGCGGCACGTTTAAATACCTCTACTAAAATCAAAGCAAAAAACCGTTATCATCGTTGCCTTTTTCGTTGTATCTGAATATGCTCCTACCGATTGCAGCACAGAAGAAAGCCAGGACGCTTTTTACTCTGAATTAAGCTCCTTACTATGTAAAGCACGAAGTTCGGATATAGTCCTGGTTATGGGTGACATGAATGCTCAAGTTGGTCGCTTAAGTAACACAGAATTCAATTTAGGTGGAAGATACACTCTAAGCTCGACTCGCAATGATAATGGTGAACGGCTTTTGGATAGCTGCGCTGAACATAGACTATATTTAAGTAGTACAAATTTCAGACGTAGTGTTAGACGTTGTGCTACATGGCGTCCTCCAGCACCCGGACAACGGTGGACTCAAATAGATCATGTAGCAATTAGTTATAGATGGCGTGGTTGCATCCAGGATTGTCGCTCTTTTTGGAACACTTATGTCGACTCGGACCATGCACTTATCCGTTGTAGATTTGCTCTAAAATTTTCCGGGAAAATAATTAAGAATAATCCCCAAATTGATGTAGGCAAACTCGAACAACCGTCCTTCCGACAAAACTATGAAAATATTCTAAAGGCTAATCTAACTGGTCTGAATAGCGAAAATCCGAATATACTTTGGTCCAAGATAAGTTCCACTATGCACAATGCAGGTACTACTGTATGTGGCATAGCAGGCCCCCGTAGAAATAATCACTGGCTCTCTGTAAAATCTATGGAGATACTCGAAATAAGGCGCCAAATTCCACCTGGCTCGACTCATAATAATACCTGTCGCAATATAAGACGCCAACTTAAGCGCAGTCTAAAAGGCGATCTCGAAAACTTTTGGAGCAGAAAGGCTGAAGAAATGGAAATAGCTTTCGCGTCAGGTAACAGTCGCTGTTTGTTCCAACTTATACGCACAACAGGTCCGAGAAAGTTAAAAGTTAGCGAAACTATAAATGATAGTAACAACGAATTAATAACCGATAAAATAAGTCGTCTTGACAGGTGGGCTGAACACTTTAGAGATCAATTTTCTTGGCCACCCGCGTCCGTTCCGCTTCCCGAAAGCATGTCTGCATCAACAGTGTGGAATGTTAGTCCCGAAGAACCATCCGAGTTAGAAGTACGCGATGCAATCCTATCTCTTAAGCGCCGCAAAGCCGCCGGCCCCGATGATCTGCTTCCGGGATTGTTTAAGGATGGTGGCGATATAATTTCAGGAGCGTTGACCAAACTTTTTCATACTATATGGAATGAGGAAACCGTACCACTTGACTGGAATGAGTCGACCATCATTCCCATCTTCAAAAAAGGCAATCGTAATTCGTGCGATAACCATCGTGGTATAAGTTTGACTCCGGTCGTATCAAGGTTATTTGCTTCGATTATCCTACGTCGTCTTAGCGCTTCACGTGAATCACATACAAGAGAAGAACAGGCCGGATTCCGCGCAGGACGAGGTTGTATAGATAATATTTTCACGTTAAGGCAAGTTCTCGAACAGAGACATTTATATCACCGTCCCACAATAGTCGTCTTTCTAGACTTCAAGGGTGCATTTGATTCGGTGGATCGCAATGTTTTATTCCATATCTTGTCGAAAAGCGGTGTGCCCACAAAATTTGTTAATATTATACGAGCTCTCTACACAAATACTTCTGGTCGCGTTAAGGTCTACAACGAATTAACGCATAACTTTACAACCAGCAGTGGTGTTCGTCAAGGTTGTCCACTTTCCCCATTTTTGTTTAATTTTGTAATCGATGCTATTATGAACAACACTCTCCCACACATTCAGGACGCTGGAGTTGAAGTTCTCCCGGGAGATAAACTAGTCGATCTTGACTATGCGGACGATATCGTACTATTATTCGACAATCAGCATGCTGCCCAGTCCACCTTAAATAGATTAGCAGACGTTGTTCCGTCTTTCGGTATGAAATTCGCACCCTCTAAATGTAAGATACTGTTACAAGATCACCCACCACTCACTCCAACGTTGCGACTGCAGAATGAAGATCTTGACATAGTCGACAGGTTTACATATCTTGGGAGCTCTATCAATAACGTAGGCAATATGTCCGACGAGGTGAGAATACGGATCGCGAAAGCTAGAGTAGCTTTCTCGAACCTTCGTCATTTATGGAGAAACGCGAATATTTCACTTTGCCTTAAAGGTCGTGTTTACAATGCATCTGTACGCGCAGTCTTACTATACGCTAGTGAAACTTGGCCTCTTAGAGTTGATGATCTGAGACGCTTACAGGCATTCGATCATCGTTGTTTGAGAAGTATAGCACATGTTGGTTACCAACAACGAATAACTAACGTTGACATCCGTAGACGTATTTTTGGATCTGACAATAAGTGCTCGTCGTTAGAAAAACAAATAAGGCTCCATCAACTTCGTTGGCTCGGTCACGTTTTGCGTATGCCCTCATTTCGATTGCCCAATAGAGCTCTGTTCTCTCATCCAGCACCAAATTGGCGTAAGAAACAAGGTGGGCAGATTTTGACATGGCAGAAACAATTAAAGTCACTTACATCCAAATTGGGTAGTATAGGACCCACTCGTCTGCCGGGATGGGGTCCTCGTGCGCATTACAGTTCTTGGTTAGAAACCCTTAGCGATATGGCATCGAATCGAGCTCAGTGGCGATCTTGTTGCAGATGTCTAGTAGAATCATCTTCGTAACTTTCTTTTCTTGGTAGGGCAAAGTTAGCTGCGAGGTTTGGTTTGTTTATGACGTGATACAGTGAAATCCGCAAGGAAGCTGTATTGCTGATGTCGCCTTGCCCGAATGCTAACTTGGCCATAATGGTGTTGTGGAGAGGTTTAGTTTGCCTCATTTCTGTGAGTTATCCTGATAAATTTACTCATAGTAGCAAGGTATTCCTTCTCTCTCTCTCTCTCTCTCTCGTAAATTTCACTTATATACTTTTTTTCACTCCTTATGGTTATATGGCAGTCACTTGACTTTTGTGTGGCTGGGCATGATGATGATGATGAACCGAGTAACAAATTAGTTCAGTTGTGACCAGAAGGATAAACAAGAGACAGCATGAACGGAAAGTATAATTTCATGCACAAGCGTGTCATGTTGACTGGCGACTCATTAGTAGGAGCCGGTATTACATTTATATTGATTGAATTGGCGCTTTTACCGTGGAATGCTTTCATGTCTCACATCCGCTGCTGACGTAAAAACCTGATTGGCAAGTCACGTTAATTCATTTGATAGATGGCGCAAATGGTTATAATAATTATTCGTAACAACTACCTGATTATTAATAAGAAAAATAATAAATAACTTATTGTTCGTTACGCTACTGTCCACAGTTTTGTGAAATGCAAGACATACACGAGATAAGTAGAAGACTGACAACTTCTAGACAATTTATTCCAAATTTTAAACTCCAAAAAATATTATTTTCAATATTTATCTGACTCATTACTCTTAGGCTGGACATAAATATTACAATCACTAACTCGAAGACACGAATCGTAAATTAACTGTAAGAAACTAGTTTTAGGCATGGTTCGATGAGCTTATGAGGCAATAGACACAGCTGTTTGAATTGAAGGTTGAAACATTGTATTTTAACCGTGAGTGGATAAATAAATAGTATATAAGTACTTCAATTAAATCCAGATAAGTGACTCTATCCTAACAATTTTCACACAGAATTACAATGAAATTAACGGAAAGAAAAAATAGCATTATTAAATGTTTTATATTTAATACCTTGATCGAATGAAGGAGTCGTTTGACCTAATTCGATATCACTTTCAGCAACCACCACTTTTGGATCATCCGATGAACTGCGGGCCATAATACTTCCAATCGAGGGTGGGGCAGGTGCCGCAAAATCCCAAACAGCTGGACAAGAAATAACGTCATTACTATGTTGTTGATGATTATGGAATCCAGCTGAGTGGCCGTGACTCGGTTGCTGATGCCTCTTTTTCGCCCTAGCTAATGAACCAAACATCTTTGTTTCGTTGCCACTCATCCTTTTAGAAATTCTCGGCGAGGATTGGTCAATCAACACGTTTTCTTGATTCACAGCATCTGAATAGTCAGTATGTTCAGATGAATGATTCGAAGTTGAAACTGTCGATCGGCCGCCAACTTCAGAACTATTTAAAATCAAAACGAAATTTAAATTTGCAAAATTTTTGGTCAAATAGCCTTTGTCACCATTGGTCAGTAGACTTACAAAAAGAATGAATTAAATAGAACCGACAATCAGGTATTTCTCGTAAGTCTTGGTTGATAGAAAATCTAAAAGAGTAATGACCGAATCAGCATAATTTATCCTCACTGGGAACAAACGACCCGGTTTCCTATTATACCCCCTAAACGAACAAGTCAGCCAAAAATGACTTTATTATGCATCGCCTGATACACAGGATAGAAATTGTCCTCCTCTCTGCTGAATCTCAAATGGCGTTAAGCGAAAACAAGATTATGCAGATAGACTTTTAATACGGACTCCAATTAATTAAGAATCGCCAAGCAGATCTTGGAACTAATATTGTCGCGTACGTGTCAGAGAATAAATAATGAGAGTGCTAACATAAAATCGAGAATCAGGTGTCAGTAAAATCTGTGTTCACATGAACGAGTTTTATGAACAATAAAGAGGAAGACGACCGGGAGCGCCATGGAAATATAGCGTCCGGTGGATTTCCAGGAGCCTTTGTATGTCCTTATGTGCCATTGGTTTTTTCTCTCGAGATTCTCTATCTTGTACGGTTCAGCTTCACAAGCTTGGTATCCACACTGCTTGCCTCCAGGAGACCAGAACCGCTTCGGGAACGCCATATTTCACTCTGGCCTAGATTGCGGGAAATCGCGATACTCATGCTATCTCAATAGAAGAGTGATCCAGCTAGGTAATGTGTCATCTATCATCCATTCAGGGCTGCATTCTGACTTGGAGTCTATAATCATTCTTTTGACTTGTGGTTGATTTCATGTCGGTAAATCGATTCTCGGAATCGACAATGTATATGTGCCAATTTTCAGCCATTCTGCTAATGAAAAGAATTCCTTTAAAATTTGATCAAATTTAACCTCTGGTCGAGAGCAGCGTTCCGTTATCCCACTGATCGTTGGTGATATTAACGCAAAACTATGTAAATATCGTATAGGAATTGAAATTGTTAGAAGATGATCTCTTACCGAAAAAAGGGTGATATCACAAACAAGCATGTTGTGAACTCAATTTTCTAGCACTGCAAGCGGCATCTTATAACAGATGCCAACGGTTTTTTCATGCAAATGGGACTGAGACATGTTAGAATACTCTGATTGATTCCTTTTTCGCTATGAGATAGTTTGCCCTCTGTCCAGGTCAAGAGCGCGTACCAACATATTTTTGGTTCAATATAGTCTAAGCGATATATTGTGGCCTCGAGAATGTGATTTAAAATTCCGCTTCATGCATGTCTTCATTGTATCCGAATAACCTTTGCAGAAAAAATATTCCATTCAACAACATGCATTTACGTCGCAGTCGAGCCACCTTAGGTTACAGATGATAGCATTAAAAAAATTGAATCGGCTGCGCTATAAAATAAAAGCGAAAGTCTGACTTGACTTCACTGACTACTAACACCAAATACGCTGTATCTTATACCAAATAAAATTATTACGTACTGATTCACAAGTTTCACAATGAGTCAACTGACAGCCACGAGGTGAATTAAGAACAGCATTGGCTTAATATTACCAATGAGTTGGAAACAGCGTGGACTCTTAAAAGAGAGATTCGTTAGCAAACTTCCTAAATTTTCTCGATAAACTATCAACACAAGCATTAAAGCAAACGAAACCAGAATAACATACGAATAAATGGCTATTTATTTTAATCAAGGTTGCGATCTTGATAGAAACACATGACCCATTATGTACATACATTTGTCAGTATAAAATAAGTATTAGTGTAGAAAAAGCAATTCATCCAGTAGACTGGTTTCGTCCTTATTGAGATTTCATCACGTACTGTTCAGAATTTGCTGCGGACTGGGCGGTCGAAACCGGTCTACTGGATGAGTTTTCTTGTATGCACTATATAATGTTTCGTTTATATTGACAAATGTATATTCATAACGGATCAGGCGTTGATATCAAGATTGCAACTCTGATTAAAATTAATTGCTTTCACCTCCCGCGCAACCAATGTTCGTTTAATTGAATAAAAGACTATTTGATTAATATCAAATAAATCAATTTTTTTCTCAATCATAATAAATACGACACAAATACGTTTAAGCTTATTAAGGTCTACTTATCTGGTATGAAAAATAATAAAAACTATCAACAATGTTTTTTTACAACATATCAAAAAATTGAATACATTATTTCGATCTTTATATCAGTATGAGTTAGCTTATAATATTTTAAAACCTGACAATAAAAAAGTATCGTCTAAATTGAAGTAGGTTTCAAAACTTGCCTGTCTTCACCGCAGGCATTAGAATCGCCTTTTTGCGTCGCCAGAGAGTCATATGATTTATCGCCTCCAGATGAGGATGTTCCATCTAGATGCTGGAGGTTGGTATTACCCCGAGTGAAAGTCAACTTTGACTTTGAATTAGATGTTGTAAGATTTACACCGGTATTCGAACGATACTGTTGTTGCTGTGATTGATGATGCTGGTGTTGATTTGGCTGATGGGAATTATAATGATGATAAGAATAGTGGTTTTGATGTTTACTTCCGGGACTCGTTGGTGAAAAAGGCTGTGTATAGATAAAAGTAAAAAATAGTTAGTCTAAAATACAAGGCAGTGGAACGATTTTAAACTAAGATTGCTGTTAAGTCACCTTCCATTAAGATGAAAAATTCAACATATTTCAGCAACTCACCAAACCAATGTTTAAAATTAATAGATAATCACGTATCCAAAAAGGGGCAAAATCTTGTTTCAATAGCAATTTACGTTTATTATAATTTAATTATATATGCAAATATTTAGTATATAAATGCACATAGATACATAGTCAATATCAAAAAGTTTCGCATTCGGGGTTTGGCTCAGTCGTGCAACTTATCGCGTATGCCACCACAACTGCTTGATTCGTAAAGATTTTTAGTTACATAACATCTGATGCGTTTTAGTTTTTTACTTCGCGTGAATAATCTCTTACATCGCTTTAATTTTCAGTTCTATTTAGCCATCCTATATCTGTCATAACGAAACACATGCCAGCTAAAGAAAAAATATTGGCAACATATATAATCTCAATATAAACCAAACATAGAAGATGAAACCCATGTTCTGTGTCTGTGGATGGAATCGGTATGTTTGAATTTAAATCCTGCAAGCAAAATGTCTACCTGGGTTTGCTGATGTTGCGCGTGGTGATGATAATGGTTATTCTGTAGATAGTGATGAGAATGGTGAGAACTATGTTGACCGTGCTGTCCATGCTGCTGCTGATGATGATGATCATGGCGGTGAAGTTGATTACCATTGTTTGCATTCGAAGTATAGTTTGGTCCTGTTCCGGTAGGACGTCCTGTAACGTTTGTAAACTGTTGAGACTGATTCGAGGAACTATTTGAGGATGATACAGCTGTTTTCAAAATAAAAAAATGCACTTAAATAAACCACAAGAATTTTTAACAAAAAATATACAGACCGGATAAACTAAAATCGCGCAGTTCAGGACAAACAAGGATAGTAGAATTTATACCACTATCATGGAATAAGACAACCGCGAACATTTAATTAGAAAAATATCAAAAAACCCAATTTAGCGCAATACGTGCATGCATAAAAATCCCTCTCATGGAGATTTTGAGACAACTGAGGTGTCGTGGGATAAAATATTCTCATTTTTTCAATTCATCATCATTCATACAAAACCAATGCAGCAGGAAATTAATTATGTTCGTCATTCATATAGCCTGTTCTTGGGTGATGACTACATTTTGCATTGTAGTATCTTTGAAACAAAACAATCCTAAAATTTCATAGTATCCTTACCATGTGCAAAATTTCAACAAAGCGCATAACAATATCGGTTTCACGTCAGAGCACGAGAAAGATAATTTTCTATCCTTTTAATATGTACTACTAAAGAAACTAATGGCAAATTAAATAGAACAATTTATCATAAATCAATGTGCACAGTTTTGTGCCGTTTCAATATAAAGTATCAACAGTTCGTAGCTGTTTTCCACGACAGGTTGGTCGGTCCATATTCAAAAGAAAACATAGATAGTAAAGCAAAACATGATCTAACGTATAATGGCTACCCTAGTTACTTAATTGGATCAATAATTAAAAGGGGACGTCAACAGAAACAGATGTGTTTCGAACCAAAAACAAAGCAGTCTATCTGAACATCCACTTCAAGGTGAATGCAATTTCCCGAATAGCACAAAAGAACGGTGAAGCAGCATTAACACGCACATTTAATGAAGCTAAACTACCATGGTTATTTTGAGGTAACAAATATTTACTAAATTTAATAACGTAAGGGAGTCAGTCACATACAAAGCATTATGGATAAAAAATTGCACCAGGGTCTATGCAAGCAGAATAAGCATGTTCAGGCATTGAGATTGAACTGGAGGTGATGCACGCAATTGATTGGTTGTTTCCTCTCATGTTAACATTTTTCTATTTTGTTCTGTCTTTCACACTATATATAAATAGCTGTTAATTTGTAGATACTTGAGAAGAATATGAGAAAGTAACAGTTCTGTTAACTTATAAGGTTGCTCTATTTTGCAAATGGATAGGGCACTATAAATTTCATTAAGACTCGCATTTTTAGATTTTTTTAAATATTAGGCACAAGCTATTTTAATTCTATGCAACAACACAATGGTACAATAATTGAAAATTTGTTAGTTGTAGTCATTTCTCGTGACAAAGAATTAGCACAAGCGTTTGTGCATTTGTAATTGCGTATTATGTAACGAAATCCATACGTTTCATAAAACTTGAATAAATAAGTTAGCCAGATTATAATAAGTTATACCCAAAATCTCCAGTTTCATTTAAATTACAAAACAAACTTTAAAAGCAATTAAACATAAAATAATATAGATAAATACTCAACGCTGCGCTAATGCAGAACTACAGACTATTTAGCAACAATTAAGCAAACCTGTTCGAGCTGTACGCGTTTATTGAGCATTTTGACGCATTCGACACTCTCAATATCAGCAAAATCTGAAAACTAACACGAGAGAGCCATTCTACGTTCCAACAAAATAAATATCGCAACTTATTCTTCTTATGAAATGTAAAATATATAATCTCATTAGGAACTCGGACTGAATGTGTTTAAATGCTGATACTGCGCGTGTGCAATACGTCAGTCCTAAAAATCTGACTTGCTTTGGGTCAATAGAGAAATTATTATTTGACTCCAAATGCTGTTAGTATGTTAGTATTTCTGTTTTATTTTCGTCGGTATTTATTTATTTGCTCTTCGTTGAATACGCAACTATATTCATCTTTCCCGGAAATTGCACAAGGAACTTACCACACTTTAATGCACATCAAAAGAAGCTTGTTTTCACTTGTCCTTTCTTATACTGCACACCTGCCAATGTAGTAAGGAATCATTATTTATTTATTTATAATCTGTGAGTTATGAAATATTATTAGTTCGCCCGCTTCTAGTTGAGATGGCTGGATTTAACTGTCAGCCTTGGATAGTACACCACACAAAACTGACAATTATAATCCGCAGATTTCCTTCTCTTACATGATCTGCCAGCAAATCGATCAATCAGCATCTTCTCAGACTAAATGCTTATAAAACGCTTGAAATCGCCTTGGTCATTTCTCTGTTAGTGCAGGAACTGCCGACACAATGCAGACTGAGCTATACTTTGGCTATCAGAGGGTATTTTATTATCACTTATCATACCCACATCGATAATACCAAGAATGCAGCCCTAAAACATTTTTACAACCAGATATAAAATCCCACAAGCTAGAAGTCTTCCCAAAACCGTTTCGATCTTGCTTCGTATGTTAAAATTATCACTAATAACATTCCCCGAATGATCATTACCACCACCACCACGACTATCATCATCCTCTCCATAAATTGCTAAGTCCATTTCAAAACTAAAACACCATGTCCGTTTGAATACGAAGCTGTAAACGGGGGTAAAATATCAAATGATTTTATATACATTGCGGTTTGATTGTCGCCAGTCGGTTTGCTGTCGTTAGTACGTGTAGTTGACGTTAGTTCTGCTATATTGCTCAACGACTGCTCAAATAAGATGTTTACTTCAAATCCGCAAAATTTATTTACAGAAATTTGGAACATATTGTAGCCGATATTTAAAAATTAATTAAGCAGGTCAAAAAAAATAAGAAAATCTGAACTCTGCATCAAATCTGCTGTATCAATTACAATTCACTGTTCTCGCAGACCGATTTTGCAATAGACCGTTACATTCCCTACAGGGTAAAATTGATGTAAAAAGCAATGTAATGTTATTATTATAATCAAGGTTGCGGTCTTGATATAAACACCTGACCCATTAATTACTTACATATGTCAGTATAAACTAAGAATTGTATAGTGTAGAAAAGGCAATTCATCCAGTAGACCGGTTTCGTCCTTATTGGGAACTCATCAAGTACTGGCCAGAATTTGCCGCGGACAGGATACGAACCTGGGCACGTCTGCTTCGGAATCTGGTGCTCTAACCACTGAGCTATCCTGCCGCACACTACACTACACACAATTTTCAGTTATATACTAACTAATGTAACTTGGTTAGTCAATTTTTCCTTTAGGTGGAGCTCATATGGCATCCATTTAGACCCAAAGTTCCAACTAACCATGCCCAATCTGTCATTACTGAACAGACACCACATTACATGGGGAAATGGTATTGAAATGAACATTTATATAATTAAACGAACATTGGTTGCGCGGGTGGTGATAACAATTATTATAATCAAGGTTGCGGTCTTGATATAAACACCTGACCCATTAATTACTTACATATGTCAGTATAAACTAAGAATTGTATAGTGTAGAAAAGGCAATTCATCCAGTAGACCGGTTTCGTCCTTATTGGGAACTCATCAAGTACTGGCCAGAATTTGCCGCGGACAGGATACGAACCTGGGCACGTCTGCTTCGGAATCTGGTGCTCTAACCACTGAGCTATCCTGCCGCCCAGGTTCGTATCCTGTCCGCGGCAAATTCTGGCCAGTACTTGATGAGTTCCCAATAAGGACGAAACCGGTCTACTGGATGAATTGCCTTTTCTACACTATACAATTCTTAGTTTATACTGACATATGTAAGTAATTAATGGGTCAGGTGTTTATATCAAGACCGCAACCTTGATTATAATAATTGTTATCACCACCCGCGCAACCAATGTTCGTTTAATTATATAAATGTTCATTTCAATACCATTTCCCCATGTAATGTGGTGTCTGTTCAGTAATGACAGATTGGGCATGGTTAGTTGGAACTTTGGGTCTAAATGGATGCCATATGAGCTCCACCTAAAGGAAAAATTGACTAACCAAGTTACATTAGTTAGTATATAACTGAAAATTGTGTGTAGTGTAGTGTGCGGCAGGATAGCTCAGTGGTTAGAGCACCAGATTCCGAAGCAGACGTGCCCAGGTTCGTATCCTGTCCGCGGCAAATTCTGGCCAGTACTTGATGAGTTCCCAATAAGGACGAAACCGGTCTACTGGATGAATTGCCTTTTCTACACTATACAATTCTTAGTTTATACTGACATATGTAAGTAATTAATGGGTCAGGTGTTTATATCAAGACCGCAACCTTGATTATAATAATTGTTATCACCACCCGCGCAACCAATGTTCGTTTAATTATGTAATGTTATTCTTTGTCCGCTTTAACCAGTTGTCAGACAACATAACAAAACTACCGCCAGTCGTACGCACTGACGCGTTTCGATCTTTCTTGATCATCATCGGAATTCGGCAGCATACGGACTAGCGAGGATCAAACCGCATTGAATAAATATGGAAAGTAAAATTATATATGCGGCTCTCACCTCTAATAGTCTCACATACATTGCACTTGACTGGAAATGTTGGCTGCATAATATCTATTAAGTCAAGAACACCAACTTTTTTCCAATGCCGCGTTTTGCGTACGCGGGTAATAGCTGTACACGGGCAGTTACAAAGCAAATTGCTTAAATCTGCTATTGTTGTACTGTGTTGCCTGAGGATGGTGCTGGAAAGTAGATACCGAAACGTCGCCAGTAAACAGAGATGTGATAGAACCGCATTTCCAGTTGAACGAAGAACAAGTTAACCCGATCAAAGACGAAACAAAATTTAAAATTGTGAGCAATCGGATCTTTGTGTAACTGCCCGTGTACAGCTATTACCCGCGTACGCAAGACGCGGCATTGGAAATATTCAAGCTGACACGCCGCAAAATATTAACTTCAAAAGAACACCAACTGTTTGTAGCTTTCGGCAAACACAGAATTATGTACAATACAATTAAATATTAATTCATTGCGCTGGTGGTGGTAACAATTCTTTAAATCAGGTTTGCGAGTTTGAAGTAAACACCAATCCCATCTTATTTAATCAGTTGTCAAACGACATAGCAAAACTACCGCCAGTCGGACGCTCTGACAAAAGAATTTTTACCACCACCTGCGCAATCAATTATTGTTTAATTTTATTATCTATATATTTATATGTGGCGAAAGCTGCAAACAGTTAATGTTCGTGACTGCATAGAAATTGTGCAGTCAAGTACAATTTATGCGAGACTACTAGAGGTGAGAGCCGCATATCTAATTTTGGCTTTTTCTTTATATGCAATGTGGTTTGATCCTCGCTAGACAGTTTTCCGTCGTATTCTAATGATCATCAAGGAAGGTCGAAACGCGCTAGTGTGTGCGACTGGTGTCAGGTTTGCTATGTCGACTGACTAAAATTGGTGTTTGTTTCAAGCCTGCAAACATGATTTAAAGAATTGTTACCACTACTCGCGCAATCAATTATTGTTTAATTGTATTGTATATATATATATATATATATATATATATATATATATATATATATATATATATATATATATATATATATATATATGTGTGTGTGGCGAAAGCTACAAACAGCAAATGTATTAGGCTTTACGAACCTAATAACAAATTAGTTCGATTGTGACCAAAAAAGATCAAGAACGGAGAGTATAATTTCATGCACATTCGTTTCGTGCTTACTCGCGACTCATCAGTAGGAACCGGTATTACGCCTTTTAACCACTATATATTTGAGTGATGAACGTGGAATAATAGGACTATACAATCTCCCAGACGAAAGTGTAAACCTGCAGAAGTGAAGCTAACAGTATATAAAGTCTCGACAATGCGACTATGCCAAATCAATCTATATAATAAATATACCGAGTCTGTAAAGGATACTAACATTATGGCTATTGTGTTAGTAACCGATACCAACATTATACCACCGTAAAGGGTACTTAGTACTAACACTTTGGTTGCCGAGTCGGTACATGGTACTAATATGATGGATATCAATGTATGCTATAGTTCGCTGAAATTGAGAATTACAACTACTTCTGAACACCTGTTACTCCAGTAAATCCATACACTCTGGCCTTGATCGATATCAGTTATCACATTCCGCGGTAAGCAAGAGATCATTTAATTCAATATATAACGGTTAAATACCGCTTGTTGCGGAGAACTAATATATATGCAAGTATGTTTAGGTTTTGCGAACCTAATAACAAATTAGTTCAATTGTGACCAGAAGGATAAAACAAAAACAGCAAGGACGGAGAGTATGATCTCATGCACATTCGTTTCGTGCTTACTGGTGACTCATCAGTTGGAGCCGGTATTACGCCCTTTAAGCACTGTATATTTTGGTGAGGAATGTGGAATAATAGGACGATACAATCTCCTAGACGAATGTGTAAACCTACAGAAGTGAAGTCTCGACATTGCGACTTCGCCAAATCACTATATAATATATATACCGAGTCTGTAAAGGATACAAACACTATGGCTATTGTGTTAGTAACCGATACCAACATTACAGTACCGAAAATGTACATGGTACTAATACTATGGTTTCCGAGTCGGTACATGGTACCAACATAATGGATATCAATGTATGCTACAGTTCACCAAAATTGAGAATTACAACTATTTTTGAACACTTGTTACTCCAGTAAATCCATACAATCTGGCCTTGATCGTTATCAAGTTATCACTTTTCGCGGTAAGCATGACATCACTAAATTCCATATATAACAGTTAAATACTGTTTGTTGCGGAGAACTAACATATATGAAAGTATGTTTTAGGTGTTGCGAACCTATTAACAAAGTAGATCAGTTGTAACCCGAAGGATAAACCATAGAAAGCATGAACGGAGAGTATAATCTCATGCACATTCTATTCGTGCTTACTTGCGACACATCAGTAGTGGTTAAAGGGCGTAAAACTGCCTGCTACTGATGAGTCGCCTGTAAGCACGAAACGAATGTGCATTAGATTATACTTTCCGTTCATGCTGTCTTTGGTTTATACTTCTGGTCAAAACTGAACTAATTTATTACTAGGTTTGCAACACCTAATACATACTTGCCTATATATTAGGTCTCCGCAACAAACATTATTTAGCTAATGATCGTGACTGCATAAAGTCACGTACAACGTATGCAAGACTACTAGGGATGAGAGCCTCATATCTAATTTTGCTTTTCAAATATATGTAATACGGTTTGATCCTCGCTATTGAGTATGCTGTCGTACTCTGATGATGATCAAGGTCGAAACGCCAGTGCGTGCGACTGGCGATAGATTCGCTATGTTGTCTGACGACTGGTTAAATAAAAATGGATTGGTGTTTACTTAATTTAAATAATTGCTACCACTTCCCTGCACAATCAATTATTATTTAACTGCAAGCTTTCTGCACATCGAGTGACGCTGCGAACGTATCGCATAAATTCTACAGTAGTTTTCTTCGTCATTGTACTTATTGTAACAGAGTACACTGCAAGTTAAGACTGTGTTCTGAAGCTACAATGTCTATACAATCTTGCAATTCAGTTTACAGGCAGTGTTGTTTTTGTAAGGCATTCCCTCTAAACTAATTATACTCCACATATACAATCTATCTTTGCTTAATTACAGGTGTTTTATTATCAAACGTTGTAACCGAAATGGTTTTGATTGAATGCAATTGAAAAGGACCATACCACAAAGAAACATGTATCATGACAAATTGTATTAGGTACTGCGCAACTATTAAAAAATTAACTCAAATATGGACAGAATGATAAACCAAAACAGTATGAACGGAACCTATAATCTTATGTGCGCACTCGTTTGGTGTTTACAGTGTAAATATCAGGCTGTTTTCAGTTAGTATTTTAATTAAAAACATGCATACATGAAGTAATGTAGACACCGATTTTTACACAGTTGTAAAAGCTTACAGCTAACTGAGCCATGGATGCTCGTACCTTTATCACCATTCCCAACATAAGTGTTTATCTTGTGTCTGCCAGACACCACAGCGGTATGACCAGCTGAATTTTGTTGCGAAATTACAGGTCGACTAGCTTCGTTTGTCCTAGTGTCCACTGACTTGTTGCATTCTCTCCTGCTGACATCGTCGTTAGAATCAGCAGCGATACCAGTCACTACAGGTGGCCTAGAAACTGCGCTGAACTTGACCTCGTCATTTTCGAGAGCCTTTTCAACAGAATCATCATAGTTTGATGCACCTTTAATATTCCATGTTTCTTCGAGTATAGACGCTTTTTTATCACACATAGCCTCTACTTCGGAGTATCCGGGACGAGTCTTATCAACTTGCACACTAGAATATGAAAATATAATTAGATTAAATATAGAAATAAATATCTGCAAATGTATAAATATATGTCAAAAAATTTTTTTTAAAGGCATATATAATTATCTCTAATTAGGAATAAAAAACATATTGATAACAATGTGGATAATGGCCATTTATTTCGAGAATACCAAGCTTCACTTTCCAATCTTGCATTTATATACAATTTGGGTTTTCATTTGATTATGTGGGTTGCAACAAATCTGACTCGGGTTTACCTCTGTTTCTTGTTTTGGCCGATAAGTTAGTGTGTATGTGTTTGTGTATGTGTGTTTGCGTGCCTGTTTGCATGTAAGGGTTTTTCTCGCTGTATTACAAAGTGATGTCTGAGATCTGGTTATTCTTGTATTGATGGCTTGAGAGTTAACTACCTGTTCGCATAGTTGGCTCTTACGTGTCAAATGTTATTTCCGAGTGTAGTCTTTCGTTTCACCTTGTTTCGCAATTTTGTTTTCTCCACTTGGTAACGGCGCAGGTTCAGATTGCCGTGTTGAATGTTCATATTGCTTCGAAATTTGTGTCACCGTATGTGCAGCTGTTTTTTCCTCTTCAGCTTGTTGCTAATCCGATCGAGGGCGTGTTCGGTCTTGCCTTGATGCTAATAAATTGTTGTTGAATTTCGTTATTCGTAACCAATCGATCAGAATATCATGTTGATGAAACTTTTGAATGTGTGGGCCATGTGTTTGTTTTAAATAAAGGGCTTCATAAATATATAATGTATTTTGATTCTGCTTTATGTTGAATTAAGAAATTGGTCTAATTGACTGGATACCCTGTTTCCCATATACATCATCATCATTATTTACAGCCACACAAAAGTCAAATGACTAATGTTTCACTGCCATATAACCATAAGGAGTGAAAAAAATGTATATAAGTGAATTTAGATAAATTATTATTGAGATTTACGAAAGAGGGAGAGGGGTAGAGAGAGAAGGAAAACCTTGCTACTATGAGTAAATTTATCAGGATAACTCACAGAAATGAGGCAAACTAAACCTCTCCACAACACCATTATGGCCAATTTAGCATTCTGGCAAGGCGACATCAGCAACACAGCTTCCTTGCGGATTTCACTGTATCACGTCATAAACAAACCGAACCTCGCAGCTAACTTTGCCCTACTAAGAAAAGAAAGTTACGAAGATGATTCTACTATACATTTGCAACAAGATCGCCACTGAGCTCGATTCGCTGCCATAACGCTAAGGGTTTCTAACCAAGAGCTGTGATGTGCACGAGGACGCCAACCCGGCAGACGAGTGGATCCTATACTACCTAATTTATATGTAAGTGACTTTAACAATTTCTGCCATCTCAAAATCTGCCCACCTTGTTTCCTATGCCAATTTGGTGCTGGATGAAAGAACAGAGCTCTATTGGGCAAATGGAATGAGGGCATACGCAAAACGTGACCGAGCAAACGAAGTTGATGGAGCCTTATTTGCTTTTCTAAAGACGAGCACTTATCGTCAGATCCAAAAATACGTCTACGGATGTCAACGTTAGTTATTCGTTGTTGGTAACCAACATGTGCTATACTTCTCAAACAACGATGATCGAATGCCTGTAAGCGTCTCAGATCATCAACTCTAAGAGGCCAAGTTTCACTAGCGTATAGTAAGACTGCGCGTACAGATGCATTGTAAACACGACCTTTAAGGCAAAGTGAAATATTCGCGTTTCTCCATAAATGACGAAGGTTCGAGAAAGCTACTCTAGCTTTCGCGATCCGTATTCTCACCTCGTCGGACATATTGCCTACGTTATTGATAGAGCTCCCAAGATATGTAAACCTGTCGACTATGTCAAGATCTTCATTCTGCAGTCGCAACGTTGGTGTGAGTGGTGGGTGATCTTGTAATAGTATCTTACATTTAGAGGGTGTGAATTTCATACCAAAAGACGGAACAACGTCTGCTAATCTATTTAAGGTGGACTGGGCAGCATGCTCACTGTCGAATAATAGTACGATATCGTCCGCATAGTCAAGATCGACTAGTTTATCTCCCGGGAGAACTTCAACTCCAGCGTCCTGAATGTGTGGGAGAGTGTTGTTCATAATAGCATCGATTACAAAATTAAACAAAAATGGGGAAAGTGGACAACCTTGACGAACACCACTGCTGGTTGTAAAGTTATGCGTTAATTCGTTGTAGACCTTAACGCGACCAGAAGTATTTGTGTAGAGAGCTCGTATAATATTAACAAATTTTGTGGGCACACCGCTTTTCGACAAGATATGGAATAAAACATTGCGATCCACCGAATCAATTGCACCTTTGAAGTCTAGAAAGACGACTATTGTCGGACGGTGATATAAAATTCTCTGTTCTAGATTTTTAAATCGTGTCTTCAATCTCAGCCAGAACTATCGAGAGCGCCTGCTCCTAACAAATCGTCTTCTGTTCTGGTTTACCCGGAAATTATGAGTCATCTATTTTATTCATAAGATCTCAACTTGCCTTTCACTGTCAAATTTAGCTCACCCAAGTCACCACTACGCCACGCACAATAGCGACCATTCATTTCAACCCAATCATTTTCGCAATACATTATGATAAACAGCCAAATGTGTATCTAATGCAGTTCCTACAGAAGCTAAACTCCTACCGCAGCAAAAGTTTAATAAGGCTCTTCACATAAACTTTAACTCTTATTTAAAGCGCAGCCGGTTCCTTCATATGTAATACTCTTTATAACCCTGGCCTTTTAACTAGTTCGGAGCGTTAGGTTCATTCTTACCAAGCCTCCATATAAGACAACTCGCCTTAGACTCTGCGCTTTCTGTTTAGCGCTTGCAATTATGAATTAAGCTGCCATCATTTTCTCTACTAATTCTCCTCATTTTATTTCAATTAACAATTTGAAATTTTTGATAATAAAGAATACCTGAAGCTGGTTCTTCCTCGCCTTCCAAGTCTTAATTTCATTTAACTGAAGGAAGTGAATCTTACACATGACACTGACATTTAGACTCTACACAAGCTTTAGTATAATCGACTATTTCCTAGTCAATCCTATTTAACAGGAACCCTGAAATTACGGTCGATGTCTGAAGTTGGTTCTTCGTCTTCTAGCAGACTTAATCCAGTCGATTCCTACCTAGTCAATCGAAATCTGTTTCTCCTCAGAACGAACTAATACTACGTTGATGAAAGCGCTACTCTTTCACGTCTCCATTTAGTCTCATCGTTAAATACTTCGCTAGTCACTATTTCCTTCAACTTTACATAAAACTACCTGTGGATCGCATCTTATCATATGAATTCTTCGGCCAAAAGCCTTCTTTGCCAAATAAATTTATTATAATTATACACAGATAAATGAAAATTAGTTAATCAACTGAACATCATACATTATTAAATTAATACTCACAGAATTCCAAGGGCATAGTCGAATAAATTACGAATTAAAATAGCAACGGCTATTGTATAACTAAAACAACATTTGGCTTTCAAACACATACACACACAAGACAGACAGAGAGATATTACTTACGTATAACCTTGGAGTGATGAGGTATATGTCGATTTAACATTATATAACCTTTCATTAAGGGCATACATCTCTGCCACGTCACATCTACTGCCTTCCTCCAATACATCATCTTGAGCTTCGTGACTGTTGTGATAGAAGGGAACGAGATCAGAATTCGCATTGTTATTTTCAAACGAATTAGCTATCGCAGAGTCGATTTTATGTTCTTAAAGTTAAATAATTCTCACTTACCAGAATTTTCGCGGTCATCTTGTATGATAATCCATTTAACCTGGGAAAATGCTATACGTTTACTATTATCGACCTTAGTTTTCTCATCAGGGTATCTCGTTAATGCCCAAACAAAACCGACTTCACCCTATAATGTTAGTAATATGCAATTCACCTCTGGAGATAATGCATCTATTACTCCATCCACTTTTGTTCCATCTAACAAGACAGCCTCCGCTAATTGGCCCTGAGAATACAATGTATAGGTACTTACCACAATATACTGCGAAAATACATAAGTATTGTCAGGATCATCGAACATCCCATAATTATCGCCACCTACCTTTAAAGATAAAATATGTAAAAACATACAGAACTATTAGATTTGGCATTCGCTTGTTCATAATGTATGCTCTTCACTCTAGGTCTAGATTATAAAATCCAATTCAGTCATACCGAATAGTAGACTTATTTCCTTTTGGTTTAGCATGGACGGACATGCTTAAAATAGGACGCTCTCGATCGGAGGAGGCGATTTAGAGGTATAATGCACAAGAAAGGACAAACCTAGAGTCACATGCAGTTAAAGTAGACACTTGTTGCAGTATATTAAATCGCGTTGGATGCTTGCTTTAACAACAATTCTAAACAAAAATAAATATTATTTTAAAATTTTCCTTACATGTAACGTGATATCGTGAAATTTTAGACAAAGATCTTAGAAAGAAAATTTAAAACTATTAGTGCCTTTAAGGGAACCGTGTAGAGGAAGATATTTCCTTCAACATAATAGTCTTACTGCTGTCAGTAAACTGTTTAAATATTGTGTTACTATGCAAACGTAGTACAAAGCAACGAAACTTATATAAACTATGTTTAATTACTTTAGTAAACAAATAACAAAGTAAACTATTTAAGAATTGTTTATTTGTACGTTTTTAGTTTACTGTTCTGTGTGCCTGACGTATTATGACTTCTCTGTTAATTGCATTTTCTGTGTTATTCAGTTGCGAGCACGCTTTGCTGCATGGTACTATCTGAATAGTCTTTTTTAATAAAGTAATAAAATTTGCATCCATCAATCGTTTTGTCATCTGTGGATATCAGCGCATCTCTGTAATTTAATAATTCTGGTGTTGACGTCTTATTTCTTTCCAGGTTATTTGATCGGGTGTTTTTCTACGTAAGAAGTACACAGTCCGTTTGCCTAACACTAAGTTATCAAATTAATAATTATGTACTATCAGAATGGAAGCTAATCTTAAGTTTGAGGACGCAAGCAAAGTAGCTCAAGTTATGGCAGGCATGAGTTTAATAGATGTGAACGGGTGTACTAGCTTGTCAGATTCAGTTGTACAATTAAGGACTGAACACGACTTGGCATCTTTGGGGTTCTCACACACTAATAGGTTAAGAGCCTCCACAGCCGTTTATTCGTGTTCGAAGTTAAAAAGTGTATATAATATTGTAACACGCGGCTCCGTGTTACAATCCAACGATGTTCGTTTGTTATAAATACAGTGCTCTTTAAGGTCAAATATTCTAACTCTGTTCTTACACAATATTTCTCTTAACTGTGATTTTAGGAACAATCTCTGTTAGTTTCAAGCAGTTTTAATCGATATTTCTTGAACTGCAATTTTATTTGGAATTAACAGTGTTTTTATTAAAAAACAGAACCGCGCGCGATCCGCGAGGATCACGCGGTGGACTATTGTGTCACAGTGAATTTATTTCGCTCAGTTTGATTATTCACAATTTTACTGTTATCAGTTAACTGTGCCATTCAGAATTTCAGAGAATAATAGATTATAATAATGACATGAACTAAATATTCGTGAGTTTTTGGTCATTGAGGTCTTTATGTGGCTTACCCCTTCATTTTTAGTGATTGCTTTTAACGATGACTTTTTACATATCTTCATATTTTTTAAATCGATGATAAAAATACAATTCAATTCAGACATTTGTGTAAGAATAACCACTTGTGTGTAAAACGTTTTCTTTATAAACATAAATCATTTTACTATGTTCAGATTATCATGTGTTTTCAATCATTTGACTATATTCCTTCCAATCCAGACATTTGTGTAAGAATAATTTCTTGTGTGCAAAACATTTCACTTTATAAATATAAATCATTTTAATCTTTGCCGTCTAGGAGACGGACAATTTAGTTTAACTGTGAATAGTGTTTACGACCTATTTTTGCATAAAAATCTATTTTGACAACTGACTAACATATATTCAATTTGGACTAACTGTGAATTATATTGCTCTTTGCAACTTTATATCTAATATACGTATGACCAGATGTTTTTGCCTTCTCACATCAACCATCCGAAAAAGATCAGAGACTGATTAGGCGCACGGGTAGTAATAATAGCCACCATTGATATGTAGGACGGGTATAAAATCACGAACAAGATACCAACCCCGGAAATCGACCCCTACATTATGGTGCCCCGGTTCGTCGAACTCACAGCCAGTAAGGAATTAATAAACAGCTAGATTTTGAGAAATTCAAGTACTTTGGATGAACACGTTATTGCCTCAGAAACGGCTGCACATTCCCGCGCACAGACGCGACGTTCATGTGGTCGTGGTCACCCCGGAAATCGACCCCTACAATATTGTAACGGCTCAGATTAATTCGCCGGCTTATTACCAAAATAAAATTCAAATTTCATTACGCGGAACCAATTAAAACATGCGAAATTTTTCTTCGATCAATGGCATGCGACCTTGCACCTGAACATGTATATAAGCACGGTGCATTTACCATACTCTGTACATTACGAGTGATTGCTGTTGCTCTCCTTACTTGACACTTTACCAAGGCTGACTTTTGGACTTCCGTTTACCGCACTGTCATCTCGTCGCTTAGACTTCAGTCACAACAATCTTCTTGCTGCTGCACATCAAGTCATACGTAATCGATTATCTATTAATCGGGTTTATACGTATGCCAACTACCACGGTGTTGCTGCAGATTTTAAATAAGAAAATTCTGAGCCTTCGAACAGCAACTAGTCTCTACGGTTTCGGCAACTCTACATATTCCGGTGCATTCACACTAAGGTATAACAGCCACCCAGCCGGAGCACACAACACTTGTCTAGAAGTAATTTTAGACACTGTAACACTACTTAACTTCCACAACATATGCCGGTGAACGTTTTTCTGGCCCTGATAAGGGACACCCAAAGTAACGGTTCTCAGATAATCTACGGCTTTGTCTTCTTGTAACGTCATGTGGCATTTACTTGCAGCCGGAGCGCTTACAAATTGGCGACCGCACCAGGATACTGAGAACAGTTCTGTTTTTAAACTTGATTTGATATTAAAAATCTCTGTACAAAAACTTGAAGTAAATAAATCTTTTATTTTCTTATAGGGGGGTTCATATTATAATCGACGGTAGTACACCAAACCACCCTGTTCTACATCCTGTTTGTGAATATTTCTTAATCAACGTCTTCTGTGATTTTTCTCACCTGTTGTACCACAATTTTTGTTTAACCAGTGGAAGCAAGTTTTTAAAAAGTTTTCTGCGGTTAAATCGTTCAAAACTATTCTCTCTTTTGCACATGTTGTGTCAAACTGTGGAAGCAGATTTTGATTTTGATTTTGTGAAAGCAGATTTCATCGAAGTTTTCTGTGGTTAAATCGCTCACAAACGGTTGACTCACCTTTTGCATTCGTTTTTTATACTTGTCAAGGCTGTCTCCGCCGTTCGGAAGAATTCCCGAATGAGTGCCACTTTTCACAATTTACAGGACAGTACACAGAAAATAGACGTAGTGGAGCGTCAGGGTCTGGAAACGCATGGCACAGAAAGTAGAAGACAGTAATTTCTGCGCAACAACGACATCAATGGCGCCACTTGAAAGCAATCACATACGATCTGACAGAATTATCATGAACTCTTAAATATTGTTTGTTGCGAAGAACTAATATATATGCAAGTATGTATTAGGTTTTGCGAACCTAGTAACAAATTATTTCAGTTGTGACCAGAAGGATAAACCAAAGGCAGCATGAACGGAAAGTATAATCTCATTCACATTC
This sequence comes from Eudiplozoon nipponicum, assembly GCA_029291075.1. Classification (NCBI taxonomy): domain Eukaryota; kingdom Metazoa; phylum Platyhelminthes; class Monogenea; order Mazocraeidea; family Diplozoidae; genus Eudiplozoon; species Eudiplozoon nipponicum. The sequence continues at coordinate 160,974 of JAQBSW010000161.1, read as the reverse complement.
GTTTCTTGCTTACTGGCGACTCATCAGTAGGAGCCGGTATTACGCCCTTTAACCACTATATATTTGGTAGAAGAATGTGGAATTATAGAACGGTACAATCTCCTAGACGAATGTGTAAACCTGTAATAGTGAAGCTAACATAATCTGAAGTCAACGACAATGCAACTTCAATGCTAACTCACACTATATAATATATATACCGAGTTTGTAAAGGATACTAACACTATGGTTATTGTGTTAGTAACCGATACCTTTTTGAAATCGATGAGTACCGGGTACTAACACTATGGCTTCCGAGTCTGTACATGATACCAACCTGAAGGCCAGAGTGTATGGTTTAACTGGAGTAACAGGTGTTCGGAAATTGTTGTAATTCTCAATTTGGGTGAACTATAGCATAAATTTATATCCATCAGGTTGGTATCATGTACCGACTCGGAAACCATAGTGTTGGTATCCGGTACTCATCGATTTCAAAAAAGGTATCAGTTACTAACACAATAGCCATAGTGTTAGTATCCTTTACAGACTCGGTATATATATTATATGGTGTGAGTTAGCATTGAAGTCGCATTGTCGTTGACTTCAGATTATGTTAGCTTCACTATTACAGGTTTACACATTCGTCCAGGAGATTGTACCGTCCTATTATTCCACATTCTTCTACCGAATATATAGTGGTTAAAGGGCGTATACCGGCTCCTACTGATGAGTCGCCAGTAAGCACGAAACGAATGTGCATGAGATTATACTTTCCGTTCATGCTGCCTTTGGTTTATCCTTCTGGTCACAACTGAACTAATTTGTTACTAGGTTCGCAAAACCTAATACATACTTATCATGAACTCTTTTCGTCCATGCCTGATAGGCCACATAGAGAGAGAAACCAAAAAAGCCATTCCTAATTGCCTACAAGACCCGGTCAGAAAACACAATGAACTCCTGCATTTTCTAGATTTCAGAATTGGAGACAAATTCATCGTGGACACAGGTGCAGCCGTTTCAGTTCTCAAGGCTATATCCATGGACGACATGTCTTTAGACATTTTACTCGCAGCAGCTACAGGGGAATACATTCCTATTTATAGTTGCCTGCATCGCACACTCAACATAAGTTTACGACACGAATTTTCTCACAACATTATCGTCACCAAGGTCATAAACAACATAATAGGCTTTGATTTCCTGTTGAAATATTGGCTCATTGTTGATCTAGCAAATCAAAAGAGTATTTACCCTCCAATGGACTTGAGCAAAGCTTTTGGATTCTTGCCTCAGAGCCTTTGGAGTTACAGATCATTCAGCCTAACACAGTGCATCATTCAGCCAGTCAGAGCTACTAATTTCCAACACCAGGCACCATAGTCCACATGTAACCATGAACAATACGAATTAAAATGTTTGCTTCTTATGGTTATATGGCAGTGAAGCATTAGTCAATTTTGGCTTTTGTAAGGCTGTGCATGATGATGATGATATCGTCACAGCAGAACAATCTATTACATTCAAAAAGCGACCGCTACCCCATGCTAAGTTGAAAGCTACCCATAACAAATTTTCAAGACTATTGGAAGAGGGAATCATATGACAATCGAAAAGTTCATTGGCCTCACACCTGCTCCTAGTCTATAAATCAAACGGATCGTACAGTGCCTGTGGAGATTATTTGACCAAAACAGATATTACCAATATAAACACCTCACTTAAAAAACTCAGCGGTAGCAATTGATTCTCAGTGATTGACCTCAGACAAGCCTACCACCACATTCTTGTAGCGTCAGAAGATATTGAGACGACTGCGGTAATCACTCCATATGGCCTTTTAGAATAACTGTACATGCCTTTTGGTCTCAAGTGTGTTACTCAGACATTTCAGAGATTCATGGACAACATACTGCGCGATGATGCCGCTTACATTATTTCATATCTTGATAACATAATGATTTTCAGTCCAGATCTAGAATCTCACGCCTAGCATTTACTTAATGTTCTCTCCCACTTACCCAATCACGGAAACAAAATAAATTGTGACTAGACGCACATTGCAACTACATCCATGGATTTCCTATGGCATCGTATTATGCCACAAGTTATTCAACTTTTGCAGTCGATGACAAATACTATCAAAAATATCAAGTCACTAAAGACTTTATGTGAGCTGCAGCAAATTTTGGGAGTTCTTAACTACTATCGCAAGTTCCTTCCCGGTCTATCAAGACAACTTTATCCGTTGTGTAGGCACCTGCAGAATCGAAAGGAACATGGCAGAAACTCCGTCAATTCTTGGTCGCCTAAAGACGAGGAATTACTCCGTCTTACAATCAACTCGTTAGCAAATAATATAATAATAACGCATCCAGATTTCCAACAACCATTTCTACTCACAACAGATGCTTCTGAGTTTGCTATTGGGGCCAATTTGGAACAAGAGATCGACGGTGTTCGGAAGCCTATCAGTTTTAACTCGCGTACTCTGCAAACAGTAGACACCAGATACAAGACTTTCGGTCAAAAACTCTTTGCCATCCACGGCGAATTGTGCCACTTCGTTAGCATCATTGGCAGCAGCAGATTTGTCGTATTTACTAAACATGCACCATTAGGTTGTGTAATTCGAAACGCGCCATTAATTGTCGCATAGGACCCTGCCAGAGTAGAAAATTAGCTGTCACGTATGAGCACATGGAAATTCGATATCTTTCATTTAAAGGGCAAACAAAATTTCATTACAGACGCACATCCCAGGCCAAACGTCTCGCTACAACCAATTTCACCATTGTCATTTACAGTCAACTCCGTGACTCTCAGAGAACCTGCACTAACGCTTTTGCTCTTGCAAACAGAACAGCGCTGTGATATTCACATTCAAAGATCAGTAGCTCGTCACCCCAGCAATTTCGTATGTGGTCACTGGGAAGGTTATCTATTGTTTACTTCACGAGTATGCAGCCAAACAAGCCAGTTCAGCCGATCAGCCTTCAGAGAAAAGTTTTCGACTCAATTCACTTAATTTCACACTCAGAAAGCAAAGCGACTGTCAGACTTCTTACAGATAGTTTCTGGGATCACAGGCTCAGGCAGAACTCTAGACGATAGGTTTCCGAGTGTGCTATTTGCCAGAAAAATGACATCCCACTACACACTCGTTCTAAGTTGTAAAATTTCTCAAATACATTACGCCTAGCCATGGTCCACATTGACATAGTTCATCTGACAACGGTTTAATGTTTCAGTCATATTTCAACTTTGATTGATAGATTTACCCGATGGCCTGCGGCTTTACCTCTTGGCACTATTTCTGCAGACGAATTCATTAACGGGTTTATCTCTGCATGGATAGCACATTATGGTGTTCCCAACGAGGTCATTACCGATAGGGGCATTTACTTCTCATCTTATCGTTTCAAAACTACTTTTCGGTTCATGGGATGCACCTTACGCCAGATACCTTCTTCTATCCCCCATATAACGGTTTGGTAGAAAGAATGCATAGGGACCTCAAAGCACATTTAGCATCCTCGTTCATTAATTACAATTGGGTCGATGCAGTACATTTAGTTCTACTTGCTATGCGTTCCTCTATTCCTGAAGCTATTAAAACGTCTGTGTCATAACTCTTATATGGCATGGACATATGCCTGCCTTATCAGCTCCCACGTCTACTATCCACAAAGTATGATCCACAAGTCGAAGCCTATCGCCTTCGACTTCATTTTGGTAACATATCCGACCAACAGTCGAGACATAATCCTCGTCTAGTCTTCGTTCACCCGCAATTCCACAGCTTCAAGAGAGCACTTGTACGTAACGACGCTGATGTTTTACCGTTGCAACCAATGGATCCGGGTCCTTACCCGATTTTGTTTAGACAGCTGAAATAGTTCATCATCATTCAAGTTGCGACATCAACATCGGTAAATATGAACAGGTTGAAATCTTTTAGTAACACACATGATCTTGGCGACATATAACCTTAGACATGCGTTTCAGGTTATGCATGAGTACAATCTCAACCTAAAATAGATTGCTTTGCATAACGTGTAACTGATAATGTATTTTACATTAATTTTCAGTATTCTACGTATCACATGTTAACTTTATATGCACCAATTGCGCTCCATTTCACGTGACTTGATTTCTATAGATCCACATGATTCGTTACTTTTCTCACGTGGTATAACCATCTGTTTTTAGCTAACAATTGTGTAGCATTTTTGAACAGTTCTACTGTATTATGCTATTTCTGCGGAAATCTTCGAGTACATTTTTTGTCCTTATCATTTGATTTTCAGATTTTTTCCATTGTAATGTTGTACAGTATGGCTCACACCTGAGCCCACGCTGCTTATTTTGGCATGACCAAATATTTAGAGCTAACGCATTGTGTAGCAAAACTAAGTAGTCATCGGTTTCATATCATGGCATAGGCTACTTTCAATGCATATCGCAACTTCATCGGTTACACAGTACACACGAACTACAATATCATGAAAACAACGTCGAGCACACACTAGTTCCTATGGTTGTCTTAGAATTCCCATTGTCCGCGATCTAGCTTGCCCAGGTTACAACTTAAACCTGGAAAATTTAGTGGCAATCCGTTCTGCAATTTTCATGCTGCGGCTCCGAAAACATATCAGAATGTTCTATTTCACTTCACGCGTTATGACCGGCCACAACTGCTAACAATCTGTGAAGCAATTAGTAGTGATTATATTTGTATCATATAAATATTGAGGCAATTAACAAGTACGTACCAGCCCACAATAACCATAATTTTTTGTCTAATTAGGGGCAGAATAATAACAAGTTTATAAACTGGGATCGAACTCTGCCCTACATTACTAGACAAGCCTTGCCGGGAGTAATTATTTAGTTTTTACCTTTTTATTTTCTCGGAGAGAAAATTGATATAAAGGCTCAGATTAATTCACTGACATACTGCTAAAATCAAATTCAAATTGTAATACGCTGAACCAAATAAGGTGCGCAAATTTGCCGTTGACCAATGACATGCAACTTTGCATCTATATAAGCTCGATTTAATTAACACGCAAAACACCTCTGCTCTACTTGCTACGTGTGATTGCTGTCGCTTTTTCCTCACGATTGTCCACCTACGTCGAATTCTGGACTTCCGTTTACCACGCTGTGTCATCTAATTGCATAGTCTTCACTAACGCCAAAATTCGTATTGCGGCACAACTAGTCATACGTAATAGATCATCTATTAATCAGATTTCTACATGTGCCAGCCACCTCGGAGTTGACGCAGATCTTCAACAAGACAGTTCTAAGCCTTCGAACAGCAACTCAAAAATCCGGCTTCGACAATTCTACTTATTCCTGTGCATCTACACAAAATAACACCAGCCAAAAACAGGAAACCAGAGGAAGTGACTTGAAGGACTTCTAGACACTATCATCACTGCAACATATAAAAACTTTCACGGCATTTGTCAGTGAACGCTTTTCTGGCCCTGTTAAGGGCCACCAACAGTAATTGTTCTCTCAGAATCTATTTTACTTCTTGTAAAGTCGCGTGGCACTTACTTTCAGCCGAGCGTTTACAAAATAAATAGCGATAGTTATCGTATTCGCTTTATCAACGCAATGAACATCATGCATTATTATCGCTCCGTAGACTTGTAAACGTCCCAGCTTCAGGTAAATGCCGTACGACGTTACAAAGTAAGTTTTGGTGCCAGGATGGCTGAGTTAGTACTGTTGGTGAGCACTTAACAGGGCCGGTCTTGCTTTATCTGGCAGATGCTGAGAAGATGTGTTAGTGTAGCAGTGTCCAGAAGTACCCCAAGACACTTCAGACCAGGTTTGGTTGACTTGGGTTGTGGTTCCTTTTGTTGTGGCGTTGAAGTCCGTGGTGAGAGATTAGTTGAGTAATCTTGTTGAAGTTCTGCAGTAACTGACTCGTCTCTCTAGTTGTACAGCAACAAGATTGGCGTGATTGATATTGCCAATGCGTGTGAAGCAAGCTAAAAACTCATCGTAGGTGACAATAGCAGACAGCACGTGAAGGAAACGCACAGAAGAAGGCAAACGCGACAACTGACTTGCATGGTAAATTCACCGTGCTTAAATAGCCTTGATTTGCTACTCGCACACCATTAGTTAATGGCAAATTTCGCTTTTTTCTCATTGGTGCAGGGTAAATTGAACTAAATATAATTTACGCAATATGTCGGCGAATTGCATTGTGTCGTTACAGGCTAAATAAAATTAAGATACAGTAATTATAATAAAGACAAAATACAATATATTGAATTAATTGTTATTATATAAGTTATACATTCACGTTAAATTATAATTTACAATTAAATAGATAGCGATAATTATATTATTCGCTGTATCACCGCAATGCACATCATCAAATCAAGATAGTTATTATAATAAAGACAAAATCCAATACATTTTGTGAATTTTAATTATATAACTATTAATGATATATAAATACATCTTTCTATGATGAAAATCTTTTTACATAATTGGAATAATCGAGGTACAATTCGAATTTAGCAATTGTTTATATAAAACGATAGGTAATATTGTAACACGCGGCTCCGCGTTACAACCCAACTATGTTCAATTTTGACAAATATAGTGCTCTTTAAAGTCAAATAATCTAACTCTGTTTTTACACAATATTTCTCTTAACTGTGATTTTACAAACAACCTCTGTTGGTTTCAAGCAGTTTTAATTGAGATTTCTTGAACTGAAATTTTAATTGTAATTAATAGGGGTTTGTTTAATAAATAAAAACACCTGTAATGACACAAATTAATTGGCGACATATTGCGTAAATTAAATTGAATTTTATTTACGTTGCACCAATGAGGATAAAGCGAAACTTGCCGTTAACCAATAGTGTGCAAGTAGAAATATATTACCATGGCATGGTATTTAAGCACGGAAATTTACCACGCAAGTCAGTTGTCGCATTTGCCTTCTGCTTTGCGTTACGTGTGCGTGCTGTCGGCTGTCAATACCTATGCTGGTTATTGGATTTGTTTCACCAACAATTGGCAACATCCGTGACTCATCTTGTTGCGGTACAACTAGCAAGAGGAGCCAATTAATGCAGAACTTCAACGATGTTTTCTACATCGAGATTACAACGCAACAACAGAAGGAACCACAGCCAGAGTCAACCCAAGGCTCTAGGACATTTTCACACTCGGCATTTGCCGGAGAACGCACGACCAGGCTCTGTTAAGGGCCCCCTATCAGAACAATAGACTATATCCATAGCACCTTAACCGAGTTTGTAACGTTGTACGGCATTTACTTGAAGCTGGGGCGTTTACGAAATTGGCGACCGCGCCAGGATATTGTGTATTGTACTGTTTTTTTAGTATAAATAAAATTGACTTCTTTTTCATTTATTTGGGATAAAAATTGATTAACATTTGCGTTTTCTTTACCCTGATCGTGGTCTTCTGGGTATTTTGTTGGGTATATATTCGTGGATTTCTGGTGAATTTTTTTTCGGGGGTATAATAATAATATATTGGCATCAAAGGCCAACAGGCCCTCTGTTCAACTTTCCTACGTACAAAACTGAACTGTACGTACTCGACAGGCTCAATTGCGGATAATTTCAATTTTTGGAAGCAGTTACTGTGACGTGTTTTTTGTTCTGCGCTCATTCAACTGTGGAAGCTGTTTGTGGGTAAGCGTTTCGTTAAAGTATATTTATATATTTTCATATTTCTTATAGAATGTCAGGTCCAATTTTAGATATTGATGTTCCTGTTTGGGATGGAGATAGTGAACTATTCTTTATGCGCTTAGAGTCCCTTTCTCCCCGTTTCCTGATTATGATAGTCATCAAAAACTGTCGAAGGTTTTTGCTAAACTACCTTCTGAATTGCAGCGACGGATTTGTCCTAAGCTTGAGGCCATTAGGAAGCTACCTAATCCCATTTTGGACCTACAATACAAAGTAGAATCCTTGCTTGGGCCCACAGTAACTGAGCAGATAATAAACAAATATGCGAAGTTAGACATGCCAAACCTTGGCCCCATCGAAATTTTGAGGGAATTACGGTATTAAACCAACATTTCTGACCATGAGGTAAAGTTGTTTTTATTAACAATCTTCCACAAACATTAAAACTCTTTGCCAGGCAACTTCCCAACACTCTCTTTATAGATGACTGATCTGAGAGATGTGAGTTAGAATATAGGGTTTTGCGACCCTAAGTGAATCCATCATCCTCATCTTCACCCCCACAAGATGATAGGCGCTCCTCTTTAGAGAGGACAGTGGCGAACATGGCTAAAGGTCTAGAAGGATTGGCCATTACCAAATCTGAGCTAAATCAAGTGAATGCTCGACCCAAATTCGTTCCTAAGCCCAATTATAACGGTAGGCGGCGATCGAGATCCCCGTAATCCTTTAATAAATATGCCCCAAAGAACTGGTGTTATAACCACCAGAAGTTATTTTATTCATGCCACGTCTGTCTTTGTCGTTCCGAAGAATTTCCGAATGAGTGCCAATTTCCACAGCTGACGGAAAGGACAACAGACCACAGGCACAAGGGTGCATCATTATCGGGAAATGTCTGGCGCAGGAAGTAGAAGACCATACTTTCTGCGCATCAACGGCATCAACGGCGCCACAGGGAAGAAATCAACTACAATCCGACATCCCTGTCGACTCTTTTCGTCCACGCCGAATTTTTCACATAGAGAGCCAAACGTACAACGCCGATCGCAATCACCAGCCCACTTGTTTGCATGACCCGACCAAACAGCCCAACGAGCTTCTGCACCTTCTTGATTTCAAAACTGGCGAAGAGTTCATCGTAGACACAGATGCGGCAGTCTCAGTTCTCAAAGGTGATTCAATGGCCGAGATGTCGCTAGGCGTTCTTCTCGCAACAGCTACAGGCGAGCCCATACCAACTTATGGCTGCCGGTACCGCACACTCAACATAAGTCTACGACGCGAATTTTCTCACAATTTCATCATTGCCAAGGTCTCACATAATATAATAGGCCTTGATTTCCTTCTGAAATTTTGGCTCATTGTTGATCTTGCCAATCAAAAGATCATCGACCCCTCCACCGGACTTGAGCAAAGTTTTTGGACACTTGCCTCCAAGCGTTTGGAGTTACAGGTCATTCAGCCAACCCCAGTGCATCATTCAGCAGAGATATCAGCAGCTCTTCGAAAATACAAATCGCTTTTCGATCTTAACAAGTCAAAGCTACGAGTCTCCAACACGATGCACCATATCGTCACAGAAGGACAACCTATTGCACTCAAGAAGCGACCACTGGCCTTTGCTAAGCTGAAAGCTGCCCAAGAAGAATTCTCAAGGCTTTTGGAAGAGGGAATCATCAGACCATCGAAAAGTTCATGGGTGTCACCACTGCACTTAGTCTCTAAATCAAACGGATCGTACAGAGCCCACGGAGAGTACCGTAAGCTAAATTCAGTGACAAAATCTGATGCATATCCTATTCCAAATATTAACACTTTACTTGAAAACTCAACGGCCGCAATTTCTTCTCAGTGATTGACCTCAGACAAGCCTATCATCACATCCCGGTAGCACCAGAGGATATCTAGAAAACTGCAGTCATCACTCCATTTGGCTTTTTCAAATATCTTTACATGCCTTTTGGACTTAAGTGTGCTATCCAGAAATTTCAAAGATTCATGGACAACATACTTCGCGATGACTCTGCTTATTGTATGTCATATCTCGATGACATTATGGTATTCAGTCCAGATCTAGAATCTCATGCGAAACATCTACGAAATGTCCTCTTACGCTTATCCAACCACGGATTCAAGATCAACTGTGACAAGACGCAGATTGCAGCTTCATCCGTCGACTTCTTAGGGCATCGTATCACGGCCCAAGGTATTCAACCGTTGCCGTCAAAGACGAATTCAATTAAGAATATCAAGTCACCAGGGACTGGGAGCGATTTGCAGAAAATCCTGGGAGTACTAAACTATTATCGCAAGTTCCTTCCAGGCCTTTCAAAACAACTTTATCCTTTGTGCAGGCACCTGCGGAACCGAAAAGGACTTAGCAAGAATTCCATCATTGCTTGGTCATCCGAAGACGAGGAATTACTTCGACTCGCCATCAACTCGTTAGCAAATGCCACAATGCTAACACATCCAGATTTTGAAAAACCATTTCTACTCACGACAGATGCTTCTGAATTCGCTATTGGAGCCACTTTGGAACAAGAGATCGACGGAGTTCGGAAGCCTGTCAGTTTCTACTCGCGTACTCTCCAACCAGTAGAAACGAGATTTGACACTTTCGATTGTCGTCGCCATTCACTGTCAACTCCATCAAACTCAGTGAACCTGCACTAACGCCAACCCTCCTGCGAACGGAACAACGCGGTGACATTTACAATCAAAGATCAATAGCCCGTCACCCAACCAAGTTCATATGCCGTCTGTGGGAAGGCTTACCAATTGTTTACTTCACGGGTACGCAGCCCAACAAGCCAGTTCTGCCGACCAGCCTTCAGAGAAATGTTTTCGATTCAATTCACTCAATTTCTCACCCAGGAAGCCATGCGACTGTCCGACTTCTTACAGATCGTTTCTGGGGTCACATGGGATACATGGGATGCATCTTACGCCAGACGACTGCCTACCATCCCAAAGCTAACGGTATGGTAGAGAGAATGCATAGGGAACTCAAAGCTGCTTTAGCATCCTCGTCCATTAATGGCAACTGGGTCGATGCTCTACCTTTAGTTCTGCTTGCCATGCGTTCCCGTACTCGTGAATCCATAAAAACGTCTGCGTCACAACTCTTGTATGGCATGGATCTACGCCTGCCTAGTCAGCTCCCACGTCTACTACCGGCACAAGATGACCCACAAGACGAAGCTACCCACCTTCGACTTCATTTCGGTAACATGTCTGAACAGCAGCCGAGACATACGCCTCGTCCAGTCTTCGTTCACCCACAGCTACACAGCTGCAAGAGAGTACTCGTTCGCAACAACAATGCTGTTGCACCACTACAACCAAAGTATCGCGGTCCTTACCAGATTTTGCTCAGACAACCAAAATACTTCATTATTATGCAAGGCGCTACACCGACATCAGTAAGTATAGACTAGTTGAAACCGTTTATCGAAACGCCTGATCCTGACAGCGTTCAACCTTCTACACACGTCGCAGGCTCCGTCTGCCCACAATCTCAATAGCCTGCATTGTATAACGCGTAATTGGTATTTTTTAACATTAACATTACGTATCAAAATTTTTTTAACCTTACGTTATTTTTCGCATTTGTCTCACGTGGCATAACCAGCTGTTCTTAGCTAACAATTGTGTAGCATTTTTGAACAGTTCTTTGGTATTATGCCATCTCTGAGGCAATGTTCGTGTACATATTTTTATGCAGTTACCTTTGATTTTAATGTATATATTTTTACATTATAATGTATTTCTCACACATGACATCACACTGCCTATTTTGGTATGACCAGCTACTGGAGCTAACGCTTTCGTGTAGCAACACTAAGTAGTGATCAGCTTCATATCATGGTACAGGCCACTTTCAATGCATATCTCAACTTCATCAATTGCACAAAGACCACTCTACAAATGTCATGACCACAACGTCGAGACTCACTCTAGCTCCTTTGGTCGTATACAAACGCATTGACGACGATCCAACCTGCTTAGGTTTTTAACTTAAACCTGGCAAATTCAGAGGCGATTTACCTCGAAATCTTCACGCTGCGGCTCCCAAATCTTATACTGCTCTATTTTGCCTCACGCGGTATGACCGACCACTAGAGCTAACAATTTGTGTAGCAATTCCTAGTGGTTACCTGGCATCATATCATTGTTGAAGCAACCAACAAGCATATTTAAGCCCAGCATTTATGGTTCATCATATTTTTGCTTAAATCTGTTCGAACTCTGTCATACATGTCTTATCTAGCCTCGCAGAGAGGAACTTTTTTCCTTTTTTTGCAGAGAGAAAAGTGCTGTAACGACACAAATTAATTGGCGATATTTCTTGAAGGAGTTTCCGTGTTTCGCACCTGGATTAATTGAAATTACCTGATCTGCGTTTTGACTAACGCAGCTTTCATTGTTCCAGTAATTTTCTTTTAGAAAAATATTTCGGCCCATCTTACCGTAGGCCTTCATCAGTTGCATCTCACGAAACAAATGAAGCAAGTGTTTTATTTCCTCTAGTCATAATATTTATATACCTCAGACTGACCTTTCATTAGATATTCGCGTGTCACATATTGTGTGTGTGTACATTTTCATAACCGTTGTTTCATCTAACTAATTTCGACCAGAGTGGCTGAATAATAATTTATCAATTGCATGCAATAACTATTCGTTTTTAACACACTCAGTGTAAATGACGTAACTGAGATGGAGGAGACCCATAATTCAGAAACACTCGTCATAAAAACATGCCATGAGTGATTAAACCAGAAGTCCGAAAGACTATTGCACATGTTAAATTACAATTCAAACCACTAGGTTGTACTCAAGATAGAGAAGTTAATAACAGTTATTGGCGCACGCCACGCATGTCCATGTGTATGTGTATGCATAACTAAAAAACTTGGTTAACCAAGTTTTTTAGTTAGATATGAAAAACAACGGTTATGAAAATGTACACACACACAAATATGCGGCACGCAGATATCTAATGAAAGGTCCGGTCTGAAATTATCATAAATATTATGACTAGAGGAATAAGCACTTGCTTCGACCCCGTTTCGTGAGATGCTAACTGATGAAGGCCTACGGTAAGATGAGCCCGAAATCTTATCAAAAAAGAAAAAATTGCCTGGAGGCAACTGTAAGACTGCGATAGTCAAAGCGACAGATCAGGTAATTACAGATTGGCGATATATTGCGTAAATTAAATTCAATTTTATTTACGTTGCACCAACGAGAAAAAAGCGAAACTTGCCGTTAACCAATAGTGTGCAATTAGACATATATTACCATGGCATGGTATTTAAGCACGGAAATTTACCATGCAAGTCAGTTATCGCATTTGCCTTCTGCCTTGCGTTACGTGTGCGTGCTGTCGGCTGTCAATACCTACGCTGGTTATTGGATTTGTTTCACCAACAATTGGCAACATCCGTGACTCATCTTGTTGCGGTACAACCTGCGAAACGAACCAATTAATGCAGAACTTCAACGAAGTTTTCCACATCGAGATTACAACGCAACAACAGAAAGAACCACAGCCAGAGTCAACCCAAGGCTCTAGGACATCTTCACACTCGGCATTTGCCGGAGAACGCACGACCAGGTTCTGTTAAGGGCCCCCTATCAGAACAATAATAGTCTATATCCATAGCACCTTAACCGAGTTTGTAACGTCGTACGGCATTTACTTGAAGCCGGGGCGTTTACACACCCGCGCGCAATACGCAGGGAACTTGCGGTGGATTATAGTGCCCATGTGGATTTATTATAGGATTCTACGCATCAGGACATCAGAGTTTAATGGATTATTATAACTAAATCATTTAAAACCTAGCAAACAGTGGAATAATTATTTGTGATGTTTTTTCAAGACTGTTTAAACACGATTTTATCCTTCAATTATCAGTGGCAATGTTTACCAGTGACTTTAAACTTAATTGCTAATCAATCTGGATTTTTATCATAATATATTTTCAATTATTTACATATATTCATCACGATTCAGACGTTTGTGATACTGATAATTACTTGTGTATAAGACATTCAATTGTGTGAACAATATATAATTTTGTTGCCGTCTAGAGCACGGTCCGTTTTGTTTAACTGTTCATGCTTAGCTACACCACTTGCAATAAACGTCTGAAAATGGATGCGTTTTCTTACTTTACCCTTCGGAAAATGTCTGGGACTGATCAAGGAACGGGTGGGGATAAAAACAAGCATGAAAATGTAGGAAATCATTACTAAATAGACAGCTACTCCGCAAAAGCTATTACTATAAATACAAAACATCCTACAATATAATTATATAACGCATAGTTTTTTTTAGAATAGAATATCTTTATTTGGATTCAAACCACACATGTTCCATCAAATAATAATATTGGAAAATAATATTATATTGCAGAAAATGTAGGCAAAATTTTCAATTTGATATGGTTAACCTCGAGAAATTAGAGGTATAATCCAAATTCAGAAGACCAATAATATTGATCCCAACCTTTAGCCATATTAAATTTCAGTTCTAACTTTTAGCGATATGGATCTCAAATTATTTACTTCAATAATTATGACCTTATTAAATAACTAATCCCTAAGTAATCTCAAGATACTTGGAACAATATTTTATGAGCTAATCGCCTTCTTAATAACACCACAATATATATTGTCAATAGCTTTTGGGGTATCAAGGAAAACAATTAATTCATCGAACCTTGCCTTATCCAGCGTAATGATAAGCATCCGTATAGACAGCATTATCTTAATTATTGATCCACCTTACTTAAAACCATGCTGACTTGAATCATAGTCAACCGGCAAAATATATTCAATATTATTTAATATTAATCGTTAGATTGTCTACAAAAATGGAGGGACAGTAGAGATTAGGTTATAATCAGTGACACTTGTTTTCTTACTAACTTATGGCATTGGCTTAGTCACGACAGGTAGAATATCGATTAATATTGTAACGACTCAAAACAATTCGCCGACATATTGCGTAAATTAAATTCAATTCAATTTACGCTGCACCAATGAGAAAAAAAGCGAAATTTTCCGTTAACCAATGACGTTCGAGCTTCCGTTTTCAAGGCTATTTAAGCACAGCGAATTTACCATGCACGTCAGTTGTCGCGTTTGCCTTCTGCTGTGCGTTACGTGTACGTGCTGTCTGTTATCGTCACCTACGCTGATTTTTGGGCTTGCTTCACACACATTGGCAATTTCAGTCACGCCAATCTTCTGCTGTACAACTAGTGAGACGGAGCAACATCTACAGTTGATCCATTCAGTGAGCCAGTTACTGCAGAACTTCAACGAGATTACTCAGCTACTCACTCGCCACGGATGTCAACGCCACAACAGAAGGAACAACACCCAAGTCAACCAGAGCTGTATACGAGTACTTCAAGACATCGCTACACTAACTAACTTTCTCAGCATTTGCCGGAGAACGCAATACCGGCCCTAATAAGGGCCACTCAACAGTATTAACTCAGCCATCCTTGGCTCCTAACTGATTTTGTAACGCCGTACGGCATTTACTTTAAGTTGGAGCGTTTACAATATGTTATTATCTTCAAAGGCCTGTCTAATAAAACACAGAAAGCATTCAGGAAGGCTAAAAAGTTTTAAGTTATGTTATGAATCGATAAACAAAGGTGACCTGTTTGATTTTTTAGATTTTATTTTTAACATTAGATTAAGTCTCTATCAATGTCTAATTTCTGGTTATCCGAATGATTAGTTATTTTGCTCCTAAGTTGTTCGTTCTGGGCATTTTATATTCAATTATTAACTCATTCCTCCAATTCACCGTTAAGTTTAAAATGAGTTTTAACCAACGGTAGTAACAATTTTAATTTCACTTTATATTTATTGTAATCATATAGAAGTTTGTATCCTAATAAAGGACCACTCCTAAATTTAGCTAACATGATTATTTCTTTGACGGATATTCAATAGTGATGAGTTAATTTCATTCTCACATGGTTCTAAGCTCAATTTTAAATAATATTTTAATGAGATAAAATCTCACATATTATATTGGTTGAAACTTAATATACACGCCATTTAATCAAATTTTCCAGTATTGTATCCGCAAGAGTCGACGTATAACATACATTATGTAATAGCGTTGACACAGAAGAAACACGTTCATTAATTTTTTTGGAATGCAAATCTTAATAAAATTCATAGTACCCTTTCCATGTGTAAAAATAAAAAGAAACTTTATCAGATACAAGAAACGCTTCTTCCGGATTTTCTTCTCAAGTATCTACAAATGAACATCTTTTTATATCTAAATTACAAGGCAAAACAAGATAGAAAAAATGTAATCACGGAGACGGTGTGAAATAAGGAAAACAATCAATCAATTGCGTGCGTCACCTCCAGTTCAAGCCCAATGCTTGAACATGCTTCTTCTGCTTGCATAAATATGGCTGTTATTTGTTTATCCATAAAACTTCGTATGTGGCTTATTCTCTTTTGTTTTTGCATTTAGTAATTATTTTAAATGCCACGTCTGGAGAACATACGTGTGAGGTTTCAAAAGTTTTTTGCGCATTTGCAAACGTGTATTTACCATTTGATTTGAAACAGGCGTTTAAGTTGCAATGTTCTCTCTTTCTAGAAATTAACCGTATTGTCGATCGGCCTACGTAAATAGTATTTGATGTCGATTTATATCTTATTTTATTTTTCAATCATCTACATAAATTTATTACTGATTCAGCCAAGACATTCCGGATTTATATATTTTGCACCACTTCTCACTCATGTAAAATGTCATTTCTACCGAGACATTCAGGATTTATTTATTGTGTTTATTGTGACTATTTTTATACGAGACAGTTAAATGTGTTGACAATATATTGTTTTGTTGCTGTATAGGGCACGGTCCATATGATCTAACAGTGAATTTTAATTGATTTTGCAACATTGTATTCAATAAATGTATGAGGATTTGACAGCCTTCTCAAATCATTCATCGGAATAAAGTCGGTGACTAATCATAAGCACGGATCTTTACAACAGCTACCAGGAATATGTAGGAATGGTATATCATCACTAAATAAATAGCTACCTTGCAAAACCTCTTACAATAACCACAAAAATATCATCTACTTTTTTGAATGGATCTACTAGCATTGTTACATTTTAAAATAATTTGTTTATGGCCCAATTCCTTGATGTAATTAAAAACATATTAACTGTGCAATTTTTCTGTTTTTTTAAATTTGATTGTGGAATGCCAGCTTCATATTTTACAATGCCGCGTTTTGCGTACGCGGGTTTAAGCTTTGCACCGACAGTTTCACAAAGATCCGATTGATCACAATTTCCATTTCCGTTTTGTCTTCGATCGAGATGAGTTTTCATTGGGACGAATACAAACTCAGCCCGATCGAAGACAAAATGGAAATGGAAATTGTGATCAATCGGATCTTTGTGAAACTGTCGGTGCAAAGCTAAAACCCGCGTATGCAAAACGCGGCATTAGAAAATTAAATTGATTCCCATTACCTAATGATAGTCAAGAGGATGCCAACCTCCTGTCAGTCTGAGTGTATTTATATGCGTCTTTTCTATTGTGATTTAGATATACACTAGAATTCAAAGTATTAGTGTTTTCAATCAAGTTTATCAGGTTTAAATTCGCAATTCATCCAGTGTTGTCAGCTGCGTCCTCAAATTTAAGATTGATCTCCATGATAAAGACGACTGTAGTTATTTTTCCAGGTAGTAGGCCCAGGTATTAAATACATTTCACTAACACTACATCACAACAGCTTGATCTATACAGCGATTTGGTACGAAAAACACAATAATTAAATTACCTATTCCTTACCGGTCCCGATATGCTCGAATGAGAAAATAATATCGTTTAAGTCGAAATAACGGAGGATCAAAATTACAAATATTGTATAGGCTACTCAAGACATTAAAGTTAAAAATCAAAATATGTGTCTAAGTCATTCAACCAGAGAGGCTCACGAAAGTCAGACCGAAACTCAGGACATCTGAAATCAAGTACAATTCATCAATATAAATACTAAAATGTATTTAGACAAAGAATTGTAACAGCTCAGATGAATTCGCCAACATATTGCCTAAATGAAATTCAAATTTCATTACGCGTGTAGAGGCCCTCTGCTCATTACCATAAGGGGGTCTCTTGGATGCCAGGCCCGGAAAATCCATATATGCGGAATGATCATCTATCTTGGAACACTTAAGTTCCTCTGACCTATCTCTTAAGCTATAATCCTTAAGTCCACTAGCCAAACGCTCTGTATCCTCAGTATTTAATAAACCAGACATAATATTATTAAATTACTTGCAATTGATATATTATATTAAATAAGTAAGCTTACCAGGATACGCTGATATCCACAGGTTACTGAACCGGAATGATTGAGACATTAAAACAAATATACACTTTAAATACCCAAAGCAAATTTGTGGTTCTTTTCGCTGATAATAAAAAAGAACAATCGACAAGAAGATTACAACGATTTATTAATAAAAAGTCGGAGATGGAACCACGCAGTGTCCCGCTTGTGCAATTCAGCAACTCAGATCAAAAACTCTCATTTTCTTTCGACAAGTCAAGTAAAAACTTCGATAATATGAACAAAAGAACTTCCAAACAAATTTACAATTTAAAAAAAAAATTACAGTATTGTTTTACGAAACCAGCGATAACATCAAATGTCCAAAAATGAAAATTGATTTATTTTTATATGAGACGTTAAATGGTGTCCAATAATTAAATTAACCTCTACATAAACCCTCATGTTTAAGATGATTAACCATGCATGATGTAGTCTTCATTCTTCGGTTTCTTGATGACTCTTGCAGATCGAGTTTCAACAAGTTGTGCTGGTACTTCACTATATTTCATATTCATATTTAATTGTTCTATATTCTCATTTGTCCTGGTTTTAATCTTTACTCCTTTTCCATATTTGTTCGACTCTTCGTTTTTCCCATAAATCTGTGAGTCACATCTCGTCTCAACTTCTGGGTACTTCGGTGAATACTGTTCCTCAGTCTCCTCCTCCGTCCAAATAAACTGTGGAATGCAGCGATCCAGTGTTACACATTCTACCGTGCCATTTAATTCTATAAATGCATTTTTCTCAGTCATATGATTGACTTTAAATGGCCCCTTATAGAATGGAGTCAGACAATTCTGTCTGTTTTCGTTAGTTATATATACATGAGATGCCAGCTTTAAATCTGAAGATACATAGCATTTAGACATTGGACTTCTAGTTTTGGTTGGAGCTAAATGACTAATTTTATCTCTCAGTGCTTCAACAAACCAATCTACTGAACTAGAGGCCCAATCGAGACAACTTGGAGCTTCTATTAGAAGATCTCCAGGTAACCTCAGTGGCTCTCCATAAACAAGTTCTGCTATGGATGTTCCTAACTGAACTCTGTATCTGTTTCGCATTGCCAACAAAACTATGGGCAAATCATGTATCCAACTGGATCCACCGGTGCAGCGTAATGCAGCCTTCAGCTCCCTGTGCAGTCTCTCAACCATCCCATTAGCTCTGGGATTATAAGCACATGTGTGTCTTACTTCTATCCCCATTGTATTCAATAATCTAATGAACAGTTCAGACATAAACTGACTACCACGATCAGTAGTTACCCTTACCGGTACACCATATCGCGACACCCAATTATGCAAGAACATAAGTAAGACCTCTGGAGCTGTCATGTCCTTCAGGATTGCTACCTCAAATTGACGACTGAAACGATCGACCATCGTGAGTAAATACTTTTGGCCAGAAATCTCAGGCATTTCTACTATATCAATATGAACATGCATGAAACAACCCGCTGGTATACCAATCGTTTTAATTTCAGTTTTGGTATGACGCCAAACTTTACAAGTTTGACACCGGGCACATGTTCTTACCCAGGCTCTTATGTCTTTCGACATCTTAGGCCATTGTGGCAATGGCCACCTTTAAGACAAATAATGAACAAAAAGTCTTATCTAGGGCAGACAGTATTTCAACAGAAATTCCTCGCAGAAGCGTCCGTATAAGAATGAAGCAGTCAGCCCAATGAGAAAAGCAGACTTAGAGCTGAAGTGAACAGAAATTAATTAATGTGTAAATTTGTTTTATTAAATCGATGCTCGTTGTGCGAGAAAAATTCTATATATAATTGAGTAAAAATAAAGCATTTGTCGGACATTTAAAATGGCTTCTGATGGGTTGGAAACGTTGATTCAGGCATTGACTTCTCAAATGAATAATTTAACTGCAGAATTAGGCACAATTAAGGCTCGTCTAGACGATACGCTAATAATAAATACAGAAGACATCCAAGTACGTGGACCATCCAACATAGGTGGACACAACAATGGCGACCACGCCGAAGAGGAATCAGGAGGAAATATGCCGGCGTTTTCAGCCGAATCAACGAATTATTTCAGACCGTCATCAGAGTTTAAGCCGATGTTGGCACCACTAGATGTGGAAAGGCCACAGTTGTGGTTCGAAAAATTTGAAGCATCAGTTCGAGCCCAAGAATTTACATTGGAAGCACCTATTGTGCGTGTAGCTGTGCAGGAATTAGTGGACCGGACAGTAACAGTCCAATTGGAATTGCCGGTTGACCTCACGTATGAAGAATACAAAAGACGCGTGTTGGATCATTTCCGGGCTAGGCCTCAGGAAGTGTTCTTAGAATTATACAGCCTGAAGCCATTAATGGGTGAGATGCCCATGGATACCATGGCACGTATCAAGCGGTGGTTCTCGAAGCTTACCGAGTCTTTACCCGGCTTGCAACCACATGAGGCCATCATGTTCATGCTGCTGGATCCTACCAGATACGGTGAAATATCCAGCGCCCAGGGAGGCCTTGAAGAGAGACTTCAGGCTCTTCAAAGTTCGGCCATAATGACAAACAAAGTGGCAGCTGCATCTCCACGCATGGGTCCAGTTACGACATCTGAGAGGAGCGACATACCGTATTGGAATTCTTCGCGGCATAATAAGCAGTTCCGCGACAGAAGGCAACAGCCAGTGGCCTGGAAGCAAAGTCAGTATATAAGGACTCCAGCTTCGACGAATACGACGTATAAGCGTCAGCAAAACCCATGTACTGCTCCTCGAGAACGGCCAGTGCAGTGGGGTAACAGGGTGCACAATCTCACAAATAAAGGTGGGAGAGAGCAGAGCACGAATATTAATCCTTTGGTGCCTCCGATGGGTAGATCGAATGAAGACCAGCAGATCAAACAAAAAAGTGGTCCGAACAGATGGCCTTTGAAGAAAAGGAAGTGTGGGAAACATTACCAAATGTAAGAATTTTCATTAAAGTTAAATTTTTAGAACTCTTCAACGGACAGCCAGTAATAATGCAATTGGATACTGGAGCTGATGTGTCGGTACTACCATTGACTTGGCCATTGAACAATGTAAAACCTACGAAAGCAAGTTTATGTCAGGCATCGGGCGCATCGATGGTGGCTGTGGGCGAGTGGGACACGAAGTTGTTAATAAATGAAAATGTCTATCATATGTCTTTTGTTGTTTCGAATACGCAAACGCCCTTATTGGGACTTGATTTCATTAGAAAATGGGTTAAGACGATAGACTGTCAAAATAAACGTGTATGCCTATCGCGGCCTGAGGGAATAAGTTCAATAAAGTCTATATGTACCCATAAATTGCAGGAGGAGACCAGTTGTCTGCCTGGGTGGTGGAAGAATCTTCAAACCCGATATAACATTATATTCCAACTGCCTGATTGTAGCGAGCGTCCAGGGCCGACGGTCGAACAGTTTAAGCTATGGCTAGAACTAAATGACGGTTACGAACCACCAAAAGTATATGGTGCTCCTCCAAAGAAATTAGCAGCGGCGACTCGTGCAACCCAAGAAATGATAGAAGCCGGCGTTCTTGAACCGTCAACATCTGTTTTTCGTGCTCCGATGGTTTATGTTACGAAAAAGGATGGTTCGCTCCGACCAGCGGCTGATTTTAGGCAATTGAACTCAGTAACTAAACCGGACCCGTATCCCATGCCGGCTCTGCGTGATCTGTTCTTACAGCTAGCGGGAGGCAAATGGTTTGCCGTGCTTGATCTTAAACAGGGATTTTGGCAAATAGGTGTGCGGCCCGAAGACCGATGGAAGTTAGCGGTACAAGTACCCCAAGGTCATTTCCAATTCACCCGGGTACCATTTGGCCTTAAAAACGCTCCGAAAGTTTTCCAAAGAATGATGGACTCGTTCGTGTCTGACTTAACGTGTACAACAGCTTACGTAGACGATGTTATTATATGGGCCACTACTGAACACGAATTACGTGTGAGGCTGCAGAAGATGTTGGCCAAAGCTGTAGAATGGCGATTACATTTTAATCCAGAAAAGGTACAGATAGGTCAAGAAGTGCGGTTCTTGGGGCACTTAGTCTCAGCGGACGGATGCATGCCGTTAGATTCGAATGTACAACCTATCAGGGATTATCCGGTGCCTACCACTAGAAAACAATTGCGCCGGTTTATTGGTATGGTGAATTTCTATAGACCATACCTCGCAGGGATGGCGGTTACACAACAGCCCTTATCTCAGTTAACTAGTGCCAAGATACCATTTCGTTGGACGGAGGAAGCTCAACAAGCGTTTGTACTATGCAAGCAGAAATTAATAGATGCAACTATTTTGACTTTCCCGGTAGGTAATATGTCAATTGTTACAGACGCGTCAGATATTGGTATAGGAGCGGTGTTACAAGCTGACGGACGTCCTGCGCAATATATAAGTCGCACACTCACTAAGGCGGAACAGAACTATACAGTCACAGAAAAAGAATTACTTGCCGTACAATGGGCGCTGCGGAAGTTTAGATATTTTGTCATCGGGGGACACGTGGACGTCTTTACTGACCACAAAGCGCTAGTGCATTGGAGATCACTATGTATTGAGAAGAAACGTGTACATCGAGCCATTGAAGAACTAGAAGAGTATGATATATCAATTCATCATAGAGCAGGAATCGAGAATGCGGCGGCCGATGCGCTCAGCAGAATTTCCGCTGTGCGGGTTTCACCGCTTATAAAAGTCTCTGAAGAACAGGGTAGAGATGCTACATGTCAGGAAATAGTTAATCAATTAAAAAACGGCACCGGGGTATCTGCACCATATAAAACATTGAGTCTACAGAACGGCCTGTTGGTGCGGAAAGAAGGACAAACAGTGCAATGGTTTGTGCCAGAATCTATAAGAACAGAATTAATGGCCTTTTGGCATGAAACGTTAGGACATCCCGGCGCTGGGCGGCTCATTGAGACATTGCAGTCACGATTGTATTGGCCTGGCATGTCCAAAGAAATTCGTAGCTATTGTCAACAGTGCACTACATGCCAACGTTGTAAACCACAAAAACGAGAAAAAGTCACGCCGATTGCTTTCAATGCCACCGCACGGAACGAGTTTCTGCATGTCGACCTGGTAGGTCCACTGCCGGTAGCTCGCGGCGGCGTGTCCTATGTGTATTCCATGGTCGATAAGTTTACCCGATGGGTCGAGTTTGTACCACTGAAGAAGATCACAACATAAAAGATTATAACGTGCTTAGAAGAGCGATGGCTCAGTCGATTCGGTGCACCACAAGTTATAGTTACCGATCAAGGCGCACAGTTTGAGTCTAAAGAATTTAATCAGTGGTGCAAAGACCTTGACATAAAGCATTCCCGCACAGCCACTTATCACCCGCAAACCAATGCGACAGCTGAGCGCGCACATAGGACGATGAAAGAGGTACTGCGATGCTGGTGCCACGAGAGCCCGGGAACGTGGAGAGACAAATTACATTTGGTCGAGCGGGCCATGCGCTTTACTGTCTCAACAGCTACAGGATTCGCTCCAACGACCATGGTCTATGGAGGACACATAAGACTTCCAGGTGAACCGGTAATCCAAGGATCCCATAAGCGCTGCACCATAGCGGATATTCAGGAACGACTAAAACAGTTAACTGAATATGTAGGCGCCACACAGCGACAAGGCTATGCAAGGCAACCGACACGCACTCGCCTAAAGGTCGGCGACTATGTAATGGTAGCGAAGGTCGAGCCCATGGCACTGCAGGCTGTTAATGATGGGCCGTATCGCGTGGAGAGGGTGGACGCAGAGCACAATACTGTTTTTGTTAGCCTGCCCGATGGACCACGAGCTGTGGCACTGGATCGTTTAAGCAGAGTGCGAAAGCCGATTCCTGAGGGGGGGGAAGATGTGGCAATGGCCACCTTTAAGACAAATAATGAACAAAAAGTCTTATCTAGGGCAGACAGTATTTCAACAGAAATTCCTCGCAGAAGCGTCCGTATAAGAATGAAGCAGTCAGCCCAATGAGAAAAGCAGACTTAGAGCTGAAGTGAACATAAATTAATTAATGTGTAAATTTGTTTTATTAAATCGATGCTCGTTGTGCGAGCAAAATTCTATATATAATTGAGTAAAAATAAAGCATTGGTCGGACATTTAAAATGGCTTCTGATGGGTTGGAAACGTTGATTCAGGCATTGACTTCTCAAATGAATAATTTAACTGCAGAATTAGGCACAATTAAGGCTCGTCTAGACGATACGCTAATAATAAATACAGAAGACATCCAAGTACGTGGACCATCCAACATAGGTGGACACAACAGCCATACATATCTATCAGTGACCATCCTGATAGTTGCCTTAATGGAAGGATGACTGAATTCATGTAGCTGCTGAATTACCTTATACCTTAATTCTAACGGTACATAAAGTCTAAGTTGGCTCCTGGAGATTTCACATAATAGCCACTTATCTCCAATCTTCCTGCGTGTAAATGTAGGATTCTTTTCCAACACAGCTACTAAAGGATCAAGACCTTGTGCTTCCATCAATTGCTGGACAAAATCATTAGAAGATACAATAGAGCATACGAGTGACTCTGAACGAATCATATATTCATCTGATACGTCTGGTCTACTGAGAGTATCTGCCACCACATTATCTTTTCCTGAGATATGACTTATGGTAAAATCAAATTCTGCGAGTCGGGTTATTTGTGAATTCACCCGCCGAGAATAATTTAGCCTATTCGCTTTCCCAAGGATACTCAACAACGGTTTATGATCAGTTAGTATCATAAACTGATGTCCATCTAGGTAGTGCTCAAAATGCAACACTGCAGAATAAACTACTAGTAACTCCTTTTCAAGCGTATCATATCGCTTTTCGCAATCTTGGAGTTTCCGACTATAGAATCCAATCGGCTTGACTATACCATTTTCCCGTTGATGTAACACTGCTCCTATGGCTATATCAGAAGCATCTGTGACAAGCTCAAACGGCTTAGTCCAATCCACAGGTGCTAATGTGGTTATTTGGCTTAACAGATCTTTGGCCTACTGGAATTTTTCCTTGTCATCTTGGCTAAAATTAATAGACCAGGACTTCTTGATCGTTCTTCGTTCACGAACTAAAATTCCAGCTAAACCTGGTATGAAACGACGATAGTAGCTAATCATGCCCAAAAATCTACGCAACTGGCGTACAGTTCTGGGTTCTGGCATATCCTTGATTGCTTGTACCTTGTTTTCTAAGAGCTTGATTCCATCCTTGGTAACGGTGTGTCCAAGATATTTTACGGTAGAGCAACCAATCCTGCTCTTTTCTGGTTTCACTATCAATCCATAATGTTCCAGCTTAGACAAAACGATGTCGAAATGCTCCCGGTGTTCCTCCCTAGATTGACTATATATAATAATGTCATCTATATACACACTAGCAAATGAACAGTCTTGAAGAACTTCCTCCGTCAGACGCTGGAATGTCAGACTTGCATTCTTCAACCCAAAAGGCATACATAAGAATTCATGCGATCCTCCTCCAAGGAATCGCACTGCTGTGAGCGGTATAGATTCTGCCTCCAATTTGTGCCAAGCTGTGTAAGCAGATTTGATTCTGGAGTTTGTAGAAGCAGATTTCGTCAGTTTTCTGTGGTTGAATAGCTCAAAACTGTTTAATTTAGTGTCAAATTGTGGTAGCGGATTTTGGTAAGCTCTAAGTTATTATTTAAAAATATTTATAGTGCACGTATATTTGAAATTATTATTGTATTTTATATTAAATCACTTCATGTATTTTAATGTCATGTAAGTCACTTGAAAACATAAATACACTGAATTCTAGGTTAGTTTAGTATCATTCCGCCCGTCTTACATCTGACGACGCTAGGCTATCCACTTTAGAGGGACGTATTTTAGATTTGAGTGAAATTCTTGGAAGAATCGTCATAGACGGAACAAGTGCTAATAGAACCACGGAACAACACCGTCTATATCAGAAAAAACGACAATCAAGACCAATTCGATTATTAAATCAATATTCTCCCAAAAATTGTTGCTATAATCACCAAAAGTATTTTAATAATTGTCGAAATTGCCTGCATTGTTCGAAGAATTTACCAAATCGATGCCAGTTTCCTTCCTTAGATGACTACAACGAACAACAAGACAGTTTCTGTTCTACACGTACAAATTTTCAAACACGTGCACCTGCAGTTTTTTTGATTTCTTCGGTTCACACAGAATATGTCACATAGACAGTAAAACTGACGAAGCTATCCACACTGACAATCCTATTTGCTTACATGACCCGGCCAGAAAACACAATGAACACCTGCATCTTTTAGATTTCAGAACTGGAAAAAAATTTATCGTGGACACAGCTGCAGCCGCTTCAGTTCACGAGATATCTTTAGGCATTTTACTAGCAACAGCTACAGGGGAATACATTCCTATTTATAGTTGCCAGCATCGCAAACTCAACATAGGTTTATGACGCAAATTTTCTCACAATATTATCGTCACCAAGGTCTCACACAACATAATGGGCCTTGATTTCCTGTTGAAATATGGGCTCATTGTTGATCTAGCCAATCAAAAGTGCCTTGATCTTCCACCGGACTTGAGCAAAGTTTTTGGATACTCCTCTCACAGCGTTTCGAGTTATAGATAATTCAGCCTAACACAGTGCATCATTCAGCAGAGATAACAGATGCTCTTTGAGTACACAAGTCACAGTTTGAACTCAGCAAGTCAGAGCTACTAGTTTCCAAAAAAATGTACCATATCGTCACAGCAGGACAACAAATTACATTCAAAAAGCGACCGCTACCCCATGTTAAGATGAAAGCTGCCCACAACGAATTTTCAAGACAATTGGAAGAGAGAATCATATGACCATCGAAAAGTTCATTGACCTCACCCCTGCACCTAGTCTCTAAATAAAACGGATCGTACAGAGCCTTTGGAGATTATTAAAAGCTAAATTCTTTGACCAAAACAGATATATACTATATTACCAATATAAAAACCTTAATTAAAAAAACTAAGCGGTAGCAATTGATTCTAAGTGATTGACCTCAGACAATCCTACCACCACATTTTGGTAGCGTCAGAAGATATTGGGACGACTGCGGTAATCACTCCATGATGCCGCTTACATTATTTAATATCTTGATAACATAATGGTTTTCAGTCCAGATCTAGAATCTACTTCTAGAATTTACTTAATGTTCTCTCACACTTACCCAATCACGGGGAAAAAATTGTCACTAGACGCAGATTGGAACTACATCCATGGATTTCCTATGGCTTCGTATTATGCCAAAAGTTGTTCAACTTTTGTCGTCGATGGCAAATATTTTCAAAAATATCAAGTCACCAAAGACTGTAAGTGAGCTGCAGCAAATTTTGAGATTTCTTAACTACTATCGCATGTCCTTTCCCTGTCTATCAAGACAACTTTATTCGTTGTGTAGGCACCTGCGGAATCGAAAAGAACATGGCAGAAACTCCATCATTTCTTGGTCGCCTGAAGACGAGATATTACTCCGTCTCTCCATCAACTCGTTAGAAAATGATACAATAATAACGCATCCAGATTTCCAACGACCATTTCTACTCACAATAGATGCTTCCGAGTTTGCTATTGGGGCCAATTTGGAACAAGAGATCGACGGTGATCGGAAGTCTATCAGCTTTAACTCACGTACTCTGCAAACAGTAGACACCAGATACAAGAATTTCGGTCAAGAACACCTTGCCATCCACGGTGAATTGTGCCAGTTCGTCAGCATCTTTGGCAGCAGCAGATTTGTCGTATTTACAAATCATGCACCATTAGGTAGTGTAATTCGAAACGCGAATTCAATTGTCGCATAGGTCCCTGCCAGAGTAGAAAGTTAGCTTTTAGTCTGAGCAAATGGAAATTTGATATCCTTCATGTCAGGGGCAAACAAAACTTCATTACAGAAGCACTTTCCCGGCCAGACTTCTCGCTACTACAAAAATCACCGTCGCTATTTACAGTCAACTCCATGACTCTCAGGGAACCTACTCTAACACCATCGCTACTGCAAACAGAACAGCGCACTGACACTCACATTCAAAGATCAGTAGCTCGTCACCCAACAATGTTCGTATGTTGTCTCTGGGAAGGTTTACCCATTGTTTACTCCACGAGTATGCAGCCCAACAAGCCAGTTCTGCCGACCAGCCTTGAGAGAGAAGTTTTCGATTCAATTTACTCAATTTCTGACTTAGAAAACAAAGCGACTGTCAGACTTCTTACAGATCGTTTCTGAGATCACAGGCACAGGCAGCACACTAATCAATAGGTTTGCGAGTGTGCTATTTGCCAGAAAAATAAGATCCCACGATACACTCGTTCTAAGTTGCAACATTTCCCAAATACTTCACGCCTGGCCATGGTCCACATTGACATAGTTCATCTGACAACGGTTTAAGGTTTCAGCCTTATTTTAGCTATGATTGATAGATTTACCCGATGGCCTGTGGCTTTACCTCTTGGCACCATTTCTGCAGACGAAGTCACTAACGGTTTTATCTCTGCATGGATAGCACATTATGGTATTCCCAACGAGGTCATTATTGATAGAGGCATTTGCTTCTCATCTGATGGTTTCAAAACTAACCTTCGTTTCATGTACATTACGCCGGACGGCTTTCTAATATCTCCCAAAGAATGGCCCCAAGACAAAGCTTTCCGTCTCCGACTTCATTTCAGTAAAATTTTTGAACAGCAGCCGAGAAATAATCTTCCTCCAATCATCGTTGATCTGCAGCTCAACAGCTGCAAGAGAGTACTCGTTCGTAACGACGTTGCTGTTGCATTACTAAAACCAAAGTATTGTGTTCCTTACCCGATTTTGCTCAGACAACCGAGATACTTCATTATAATTCAAGGTGCGACACCTACATTGAAAAGTTAGACAGGTTGAAACCGTTTTTCGAACCGCCTGATCCTGTCGACGTAAAACATTCTACACGCGTCTCAGGCTCTACCTGTCTACAATCTCAATATAAAAATAGATTGCTTTACATAACTCATAACTGATAATATTTTACATTAATTTGCGCAACACTTGCGCCTAATTACATGCGCCTCCTTCATCTCTATGGATATACATGATTTATTACTTTTCTTACAGTTACTTGTCTCACAGGGTATAACCATTAGTTCTTAGCTAACAAGTGTGTCGCACTTTTGAACAATTCTTTGGTATTATGCTACCTCTTCGGCAATGTTCGAGTACACTTTTTGTCGTTACCATTTGATTTCATTTATAAATATATTTTTTAAATAGTAATTTTGCAACTAATGGCTCACACCTGATCTCACACTGCCTACTTATAGCTAACACCTAACACTAAGATATCATCGGTTTCATATCATGGTACTAGCCACTTTCAGTGCATACCTTATCTTCATAAGTTGCACGGTGCAAAAACTCTATTGACACCATGGCCACAAAACTCAAACACACATTAGCTCCTTTGGTCGTATTCGAACTCATTGACGACGATCCAGTCTGCCCAGGTTCATCTTGAACCTGGAAACTTCAGTGGCAGCCCATTTTGCAATTTTCAAGCTGCGGCTCTCAAAATCTCACACTACTCTCTTTAATTTCACGTGATATGTCCGGCCACTACTGGCTAACAATTTGTGTACCAATTCCTAGTAGTTATATGGCATCATATCATTGTTGAAGCACCCAACAAGCATGCGCTAGTCCAGCATTAACATAACTTCTGATAAGCTATGTGCAGAATAATAACAAATTGCTTAGCTGGGTTCGAATACTGCCCTACATTACCAATTAGGCCTTACCGAGAGGAAATTGTTTTTCCTTTTACCAATTTTCTCTGAGATGAATTTGATATAACGGCGTAGATTAATTTGCCGAATTATGGCCTAAATTTAATTCAAATTTCATTAAACGGTACCAATTAAAACAAAGAAAATTTGCCGTTGACCAATGGCGTGCGACCATGTACTTGCAAATCTATATAAGCACGGTGCAGTTACCAAGCAAACACACTTGACATTTCCGCTCTGCTCGCCACGTGTGAAGGCTGTCGCCCTCTCTTCATGATTGTTTACCTACGCTGACTACTGGACTTGCGTTTATCACGCCGTCATCGCGTCACTTTAACTTTAGTTACATCAATTTTCTTGTTTCTGCACAAATAGTCATACATAATCGATCATATATCAAGCGGATTTCTACGTGTGCCAGCCACCACGGTGTTGCTGCAGATCTTCAACAAAACATATCTGGGTCTTCAAACAGCACCTCACCTCTCTGGTTGCAAGAACTACTTATACCGGTGCATGCACAAGAAAGAACACCAGCCAATCAACCAGAGCAGGCCTCAAGTGTCTAAGAGTACTTCTATACACTGCAACAGGCAATTCCGGCCCTGATAAGGTCCATCAACAGTGACCGTCTCTCAATATCTACGGCTTGTTTACTAATTTGTAAGGTCGCGTGGCATTTACTTACAGCCAGCGCGTTTACAGAATGTTCTTGAATTTAAACGAATGTGTTTCTAAAATAGTAGATTCAATCTTTCGCTGTAGTTTAAATTTATTAATAAACTAGCTGACCCGTCCCTCGCTGCTGCGATCTCACAATAATTAAAATTTTGGAAATGAATTATAATTTAAATTAATTGAACTACTACAGTGCTTGTGAATTCACGACATTTTGTGTTCCTCCTTCCAGTGTATGTACGAACAAATCAGACCGGATTCCTAATCGCCAGTAAGCACGAAACGAGTGTGCATGAGATTATACTTTCCGTTCATGCTGCCTTTGGTTTATCCTTCTGGTCACAACTGAACTAATTTGTTACTAGGTTCGCAAAACCTAATACATACTTGCATATATATTAGTTCTTCGCAACAAACAGTATTTAACTGTAATATATTGAATTGAATGATATCATGCTTACCGCGAAATGTGATAACTGATATCGATGAAGACCAGAGTGTATGGTTTAACTGGAGTAACAGGTGTTCGGAAATTGTTGTAATTCTCAATTTGGGTGAACTTTAGCATAAATTTATATCCATCAGGTTGGTATCATGTACCGACTCGGAAACCGTAGTGTTAGTATCCGGTACTCATCGATTTCAAAAAAAAAGGTATCAGTTACTAACACAATAGCCATAGTGTTAGTATCCTTTACAGACTCGGTATATATATTATATAGTGTGAGTTAGCATTGAAGTCGTATTGTCGTTGACTTCAGATTATGTTAGCTTCACTATTACAGGTTTACACATTCGTCTAGGAGATTGTACCGTCCTATTATTCCACATTCTTCTACCAAATATATAGTGGTTAAAGGGCGTAATACCGGCTCCTACTGATGAGTCGCCAGTAAGCACGAAACGAGTGTGCATGAGATTATACTTTCCGTTCATGCTGCCTTTGGTTTATCCTTCTGGTCACAACTGAACTAATTTGTTACTAGGTTCGCAAAACCTAATACATACTTGCATATATATTAGCTCTTCGCAACAAACAGTATTTAACTGGGATTCCTAATCGTTAACAGGCCACGTAAACGTTTCCATGAGAGAAGCATAGAGTCTCCAAATAGAATCCGCAAACTTGCAGAGATTGTCCTTGCGCTTTGTTGATGATCATCGAATAAGAAAGTCTCACCGGAAACTGAAAAACTTGAATTCATACGGCAAGTCTGTGTTAAAATAAATGGTATACGCGACAACAGTACATCTTCTCCTTTGTATCACCGAAGATTTGAACTATAAAAACGAAAATAATTACTCATGCGTGTATTATATGTGTTATAGCATCGTTAACAATGCTCGATTTGAATTGCTTCTTATAATTTGTTATTTAGTTGTGCTTGGGAAAAAGTCATGATTAAACTCGAGGTTTAGTAAACGAAAGTTCCAACGCATTGAGGTTCAAGTGTCAAAATATCATCTTGCATCCAACCAATCTGAATCATATATGGATAGTGAACTTCGCAGGAAATGGTAGAATTGGTGTAGCAAAATTGATGCGAATTGGTGGAGCCGTTTTAATTTCATCTGCAAACAAACATACATACACACAGACAAACATTCATTTTTATATTTATATAATTAAACAAACATTGTTTGCGCGGGCGGTGATAACATTTATTATAATCAAGGTTGTGATCTTGATATAAGCACCTGACCCATTAATTACTTACATATGACAGTATAAACTAAGAATTGTATAGTGTAGAATAGGCAATTCATCCAGTAGACCAGTTTCGTCCTTATTAGGATCTCATCATGTTGTAGGAGGTTTGTAGTTATAGTAATAGCTTTTGCGGGGTAGCTGTCTATTTAGTAATAATTTCCTACATTTTCATGGTGGTTGTTATCCCCGCCCATTCCATGATCAGTCCCTGACATTTTTATAAGCGTGAAATATGAAAATTCATCCGTTTACAGACGTTTATTGGAGGTTGAGGAGCAAAGCATGAATCAATTCACAGTTAAACAAAATGGACCGTGCTCTAGACGGCAAAAAAATGATATATTGTTAACACAATTAAAATTCTTATACACAAGTTCTTATCTTGAACACAATCGTCTGAATCGTGATGAATTCATGTAGATGTTTGAAATAAAACGATGATATAAATCCAGACTGATTAGCAATTTAGTTTAAAGTCAAGGGTAAAATTGTCACTGATAATTGATGAATAAAAATCGTGTAAAAAAAGTCCTGTAAAAGCATCACAAATCATTATTCCACTGTTTGCTAGGTTTTGAATGTTTTAATTATAATGATCCATTGAGCTATGGTGTTTAGGACAATATATTGAGAAACACCTGAGGTATTTTTGCATATGATCATGACTGAACTGTTCGTATTTGTGTAGAAAGTGGATAATGCAAAAGTCAATAAATCCACATAGGCACTATAATCCACCGCATGTTACCTGCGTATTGCGCGCGGGTGCACTTATTTATTAAACAAAACCCTATTAATTACAATTAAATTTTCAGTTCAATAAATCTCAATTAAAACTGCTCGAAACTAACAGAGATTGTTTCTAAAATCACAGTTAAGAGAAATATTGCGCAAAAACAGAGTTAGACTATTTGTCCTTAAAGAGAACTGTATTTGTCAAAATTGAACATCGTTGGGTTGTAACGCGGAGCCGTGTGTTACAATGTACTGGCCAGAGTTTTTATATATAGAGATATATATAATCAGTTTAAAATAAAAAATAAAATATTTAGATTACGAAAAAGTAACACGCTCTAGTGATATAGTAATTACTTTTTTGTTAAAATGGGAGCAGATTATACAAATTTGATCAAAACGTTAGAAACAACTTTTGGCTTGCATATTTGAATAAACCGTAAATGTGCGTCCGATATTGCAGACAATCCATCTTGCACTTTTTATTTTATTCAATTTTTTTACTTAAGTAACATGATGATAAACCTCAAAATATATATTTTTTTGTGTTATGACAGAATGTATTAGGCAGACGTTTTATGTTAAATATAGATAAACATATATATTTGGGGTTCAAGTGTCAAAATATATTCTTGCACACAACCTACCTGAATTATATATAGAAAGCGGTAAAATTGGTGTAGCGAAATTGGTACGAATCGGCGGAACTGTTTTCATTTTATTTGCGGGCATACATACAGATAAACTTTAATATTTTTATATAGAGATTGTTACTTCATTTTGTCGAACAAAATGCTTTCCCAACAACAGTAATATGTAAACGCCCCAGCTTCAAGTAAATGCCGTACGACGTTACAAACTCGGTTAAAGTGCTATGGATATAGAGTTATTGTTCTGATAGGGGGCCCTTAAAAGGGCTGGTCGTGCGTTCTCCGGCAAATGCCGAGAATGTTTCTTCAGTGTAAGGATGTCCTAGAGCCTAGGGTCGACTCTGGCTGTGGTTCCTTCTGTTGTTGCGTTGTAATTTCGATGTGGAAACTTCTTTGAAGTTCTGCATTAATTGGCTTGTCTCGCTGGTTGTACAGCAACACGATGTTGGCAATTGTTGGTGAAAAAAATCCACTAACCAACATATGTAATGACAGCCGACAGCACGCACACGTAACGCAAAGCAGAAGGCAAATGCGACAACTGAACTGCATGGTAAATTTGCCCTGCTTAAATAGCCATGCCATAGTCTACTTGCACACTATTGGTTAAACGGCAAGTTTCGCTTTTTTCTCATTAGTGAAACGTAAATAAAACTGAATTTAATTTACGCAATATGTCGGCGATTGATTTGTGTCGTTACAACACTTTCCTCCTTGAAAAAAAGGAAAAAAAGTTCCTCTCTGCGAGGCTGGATAAGAAATGCATGACAAAGTTCGAACCAGGATAAGCAAAAAAAATAATGTACTGTAGGGGTCGATTTCCGGGGGTTGCTATCTTGTTCGTGATTTCATGCCTGTCCTACATATCAATGGTGGCTATTATTACTACCCGTGCGCCTAATCAGTCTCTGATCCTTTTTGGATGGTTGATATGAGAAAACCGAAACTTGGTTTCATACATATATTAGATATAATGTTGCAAATAGAAATGTAATTCACAGTTAGTTCAAATTGAATATATGTTGGCCAGCTGCAAAAGCAGATTTTATGCAAAAATAGATCTAACACCATTCACAGTTAACCTAAATTGTCCGTCTCCTAGACGTCAAAGATTAAAATGATTTATATTTATAAAGTGAAATGTTTTGCGCACAAGAAATTATTCTTACACAAATGTCTGGATTGGAATGAATATAGTCAAATGATTGAAAACACATGATAGTCTGAACATAGTAAAATGATTTATGTTATAAAGAAAAATGTTCTGTATAATCCGTATAACGACTTCAATGACAAAAAAACTCACAAATATTTAGTTCAGTGTTTTATCCTGTTTTACCTCAGGTTATTATATTAATCCATTGTTCTCTGAAGTTCGGATAGTCTTACACAGTAATTCCAATGCGTAACTTCTACAACTAAGCGAAATAAGTTCACTGAGACACAATAGTCTACCGCGTGTTTCATCCATATCGTGCGCGGTTCTGTCTATTTTATAAAACCCTATTAATTACAAATAAAATTGCAGTTCGAGAAATATCGATTAAAACTGCTTGAAACTAACAGAGATTGTTTCTAAAATTACCGTAAAGAGGAATATGGTATAAGAACAGATTTAGATTATTTGACCTTAAAGAGCACTGTATCGAACATCATTGGGTTGTAACACGGAGCCGCGTGTTACATACACCCCCACGACAATGAAAATTAGTACACCATGAAGGGGCTAACCTTCCAGGAAGTGTTATTGCTCTGCCGTACCGTGTAATGACTGATTTTGGCTCTGACAACACTGATTCTGGTTCTTCTATATCTCGCGGGGGCGTGACGGCTTCAGTTGGCTCGGTTGTTGATGGGATGACGGGCGTCGATCCTTTGTCAGCAAGACTGTCTGGGGGTGGCGTTCTCGTTTCTTCACCGCCTGATAGGTCTACATCGCGAAACAGCGGGTCATCTGGATCAACGTCTGCTGGGGATAGTCTGTGCTTGCAGACCGCTTTAGCTTTGCCATTAATCTCCAGAATGATGTAATTCTGACGTCGATCTAACACACGATAAGGACCGCGCTTCGGTTTGGCTAAAATTCTGTTATCCATATCGTTGTTGATGAAGAACCATTTGCAGCTATCAAAATCTTTGCGTTTATAGATTGGGCCATGTTGCTGACGTGTAGGACAGATCGGCCGATTCTGAGCGTTATATTGTAGAAAACTGCGAAGTGGAAACAGAAATGTCGGATCGTTCATCTTTAACGCAGTTTCAGAGCGTGATCGGACTAGTTCGCCAGGCAGCCGTAGACATTCGCCAAATACCATTTCAGCGAAGCTACATTTGATCGGCTCACGAGGTCTTGTACGCATTGATAGGAGTACTTTCGGTAGAGCCGCAAGCCAATTTTCTTCTGGGCTAGCCTTGAGCGCCACTTTCATTTATCGGTGTGGCCTTTTGACGAAACCATTTGCTCTCGGATTGTGAGCCGCGGTCACGGAGTGTTTGACACCATAGCATTGCAGTAGGGCTGCGAACTCTTCGCCGAGGAACTGTGCGCCACGATCGGTTGTCACTTCAGCTGGAGCATCGAACCGAGCGAACCAATTGAGCTCTAAACCATAACTGACAGTTTCTTGTTTCATGTCTGGCAGTGGTATGGCCTCATACCATCGAGTGGTGCGGTCCCGTATTGACAGTAGATATCGCATGTTGTTCAGGGCAGGTAAGGTAATCAGATCAACGTGTATGTGCGTAAATCGGACTTTGGGCACTTGAATGACTTGTGGCGTCGTTTTGGTGTGTCTCGTCACTTTGCATTTCTGACATTCTAGACATTGTTTTGACCACATCTTGATATCTCGTCGCATGCCAGGCCAAAAATACATTCTGGATAGAATTTCTTCTAATGCTTCGCCAGATGGGTGGCTCAATGAATGGTAGACTTCGAAGATCTTGTGACGGAGTTTTTCAGGTATAAATGGCCGAGGGCCCACGTCAGTTATTTCGCACTGCAGTAGGGTTCCGTCTTAATCAGTTGTTTTCAGTCGAGCGAGGATGTAGTTTTTGCGAATAGAAAACGATAAGCTGGTGTATTCCATTGATGGATTGTTGAAGTACTGCGCCTATGGCATCGTCGGATGCGTCCGTTATCAATTCAAAAGGTTGAGACCAATCCGGGGAATGTAACATGGTCGCTTTTCATAGGGCCCTTTTGGCATCATCGTAAGCCTGCATGTCGTCCACGTTGAGCTGAATCGGTTGTGATTTCTTGACGAAACGGCTTTTTGGCACGAGATATTTGTGAAGAGGTGCCAGAGTCTTGGCAAGGCAGGGTACAAATCGAGAATAGTAGTTCATCTTGTCCAAGAATCGTCGTAATGCCCGAACTGTGGTTAGAGGCTGTAGATCTTGAAAAGCACGAACCTTAGTAGGTATAGGTGTCATGCCTTCTTCGGAAATTTGATGACCAAGGAATTCAATTGATTTCTGTTCAAAGACGCATTTGTTGCCATGAAGTCGGAGGCCATAGTCTTCTAGAAGTGTGAGCAGGATCTCAATATGTTGTATATGATCGGTCATTGAGTTGGAGAATACCAGGATGTCGTCTAGATATAGAATTACAAATGGTAGACCGTCTTGTATTTCGTCCATAACGCGTTGAAATGTTTGCGAGGCATTTTTGAGACCGAACGGCATATAGTGATATTAGTGCGTGCCACCTCCGGTGAATCTGAGTGGAGTATATGATACTGAGTCTTTGTCCATCGGTACTTGATAGTATGCTTTCATCAAGTCAAGTTTTAAATACACAGCATGACCGATATCAGATCTGAGTAGGTCGGCTGGATTTGGCAGGATGTACGAAACAGACTGTGTGCAAGAATTGAGAATAAGATAATCCGCGCACACCCTGAATGTTTCTGGTTCACTCTTTGATATTACTACCACAGGCGACGCAAAAGGTGAGCTGGATCGTGTACAAATGCCTTGTTGCCGTAACATGGCTAATCCTTGCTCGGCAGCCTTATGTTTGTGTGGTGCCAATGGACGTGCTCGTGCAGGATGAGGAAGTGGTTTCGACAAGATGATACGATGGGCTGTGATGGCACGCTTCCTCTTGAGATCGGGCATGAAGGAGATAGGTTTGGAAATTTCTTCATGACGTTTCAGAACCTCGTCCAGCTGTGGTACATGAGGAACTGAAGGAATAAGCTGTATAGATGAGACTGCTTCGGCGCGAGTCGTATGTTTTAACGCTGATGTAAGCAACTGATTGTCTGCAGTGCGTATCTCTCGTGTTCCTGGACGAATGGTCAGGTCGAAGTGTTCGAGAAAATCACGTCGAATGATGTTTCGTGTCGTTTTGGCGATGATGAACGGATAATTGAAACATCTTTTTGAGTTGGAGAACGAGATAGTGTGTACTCGTACCCCAAACGTCGCTATGTTGGAACCATTGGCGCATGTCAGAGTGCTGGTGTCGACTGGGTGGGTGGGTTCGAAATAATTGTGGCGTAGTAAGCTCACATCTGATCCAGTGTCTATGAGAAATAATTCGCCAGAGGTTGCGTGACGGATGAGAAAAGATGTTGATAGTGGCAACTGACGACGAGACTAGTTGCTGGCATTTGGGCGTTTGAAGTATGATTTGACTGGGGCCGTCGCTGTAAATACAATAGTTTGATTGCGCTCTACCGCGAAAGCAACGTGCTTCGATCCATCAGACGCGGAGCGGCCAACATCCTTCGGGTGCTCAGCCTCTACTGCCGCCGCGGAGGCTGACCCAACCAGATTTCCGAGCCTTCCATGGGCGGATCCTCCTGAATTGTTGAGGGTGACCGCGGCCACCTGAACGTCGCGTCTGTGCGCGGGAAAGTGCAGCCGTTTCCGAGGCAGTAACGTGTGGAGTGGCCATAGCTGCGATGATTCGGACACCACTCCGCTGGTAACTGTGGCACTGTGGTTCGGTCTCTCGACGTCGACCTCCTGGCGCTATTCCGGGTCGGTGGACGACGATGGTCACGCCTGCTCTGGTCGCGTTTGTTTTGGACGGCATCGGTTGAGGCCAAATTTGGCCTTACGGTGAGGTTCTCGAGCAGGCTGATGAGGCGTTCATTCGTGACATTTGTTTCGGCTGATGATGTGGTGGGTTGTGATTTGAACATTCTTGGGGTGATGTGGACTTTCTCTTGGGCCGGTAAGCTGTAGTGGTGTTTCTTCCACCACTTGTCTAGACGTGCCGGCAGAACGTCGTCTTGTACTTCGAGGGATTCGCGCAAGAACGTGGTCATCTCTTGTAGTGCCGGCGGGAGATTCTGTATGAACAGTCGCATTACGATTTCCTTGGGCAGGTTCAATTCTAAGGCTTTGTGCTCCATTTCCCTAAATAGCTCAGAAGGCGTGCGGCTACCTAGGGACATCTGGCTCATTAATTCTGTAAGCCTGTCTTCTCGATCTGGTGTCAAACGGTGCTTGACGGCGCGTTGCAGGCTCTGCCATGGCTGTGCACATGTGCCCTCAGTGTATTGATGCAGTATATCTTTGAGTCCGCGTCTGAAAGACATTGGGATCGTCTCACAAGCCCTCAGAAATATTGAGCCCTCGTCTGTTATATTGGACACCTTGGCCAGTAAAGTGACATCGTCGACCCACGCATCAAGGTATTCTGGATCAAATTGACATATTTTATACTGTGTCCATGTGGTGATGCGGTTTGTTGCTGGGCTCACCATCGGGCTTCCTGTATTTCCTGAACTGGCCCTCATCTTAAGCGTATGAGTGTTGTCGAGAATAGATGGCAGTGTAACATCGTCCTCATCCGCCATCGTGCAGCTGTCTTCGAGCATTGTAATCCCGAGAGGGTGTTTTTCTGTGATATGTGTCTTAGAGTTTACTTATCTTGTATTAGTCATCCAAATTGCTTGAATTTATTAACTCTAGATGTTTGGTAATTCTTTGCTGGCTGTGAGTTCGACGAACCGGGGCACCATAATGTAGGGGTCTTTTGCGGGGTTGCTTTCTTGTTCGTGAATTTTATACCCGTCCTACATATCAATGGCGGCTATTATTACTACCCGTGCGCCTAATCAGTCTCTGATCCTTTTCGGATGGTCGATATGAGAAAACCGAAAATTGGTTTCATACATATATTAGATATAATGTTGCAAATAGTAATATAATTCACAATTAGTTCAAACTGAATATATGTTGGTCAGCTGCAAAAAACAGATTTTATGCAAAAAAGGTCTTAAACACTATTCACAGTTAAACTAAATTTTCCGTCTCCTAGACGGCAAAGATTAAAATGATATATGTCTATAAAGTGAAATGTTTTGCACACAAGAAATTATTCTTACACAAATGTCTGGATTGGAATGAATATAGTCAAATGATTGAAAATACATGATAATATGAACATAGTAAAATGATTTATGTTTATAAAGAAAAATGTTCTGTATTATCCGTATAAATACTTCAATGACACAAAAACTCACAAATATTTAGTTCAGTGTTTGTTCCTGTTTTAACTCAGGTTATTATATTAATCCATTGTTTTCTGAAGTTCGGATAGTCTTACACAGTAATTCCAATGCGTAACTTCTACAACTAAGCGAAATAAGTTCACTGAGACACAATAGTCTACCGCGTGTTTCATCCATATCGTGCGCGGTTCTGTCTATTTTATAAAACCCTATTAATTACAAATAAAATTGCATTTCGAGAAATATCGATTAAAACTGCTTGAAACTAACAGAGATTGTTTCTAAAATTACCGTAAAGAGGAATATGGTATAAGAACAAATTTAGATTATTTGACCTTAAAGAGCACTGTATCAAACATCATTGGGTTGTAACACGAAGCCGCGTGTTACAGTACCATAAATGCTGGGCTTAAGTATGCTTGTTGGTTGCTTCAACAATGATATGATGCCAAGTAACCACTAGGAAATGCTACACAAATTGTTAGCTCTAGTGGTCGGTCATACCGCGTGAGGCAAAATAGAGCAGTGTAAGATTTGGGAGCCACAGCGTGAAGATTTCGAGGTAAATCGCCTCTGAAGTTGCCAGGTTTAAGTTAAAACCTAGGCAGGCTGGATCGTCGTCAATGCGTTTGTATACGACCAAAGGAGCTAGATTGTGTGCTCGACGTTTTGGTCATGATATTTGTGGAGTGGTCTTTATGCAATTGATGAAGCTGAGATATACATTAAAAGTGGCCTGTACCATGATATGAAGCTGATAACTACTTAGTGTTGCTACACGAAAGCGTTAGCTCCAAGTAGCTGGTCATACCAAAATAGGCAGTGTGATGTCATGTGTGAGAAATACATTATAATATAAAAATATATACATTAAAATCAAAGGTAACTGCATAAAAATATGTACACGAACATTGCCTCAGAAATGGCATAATACCAAAGAACTGTTAAAAAATGCTACACAATTGTTAGCCAAGAACAGCTGGTTATGTCACGTGATATAAATGCGAAAAATAACGTAAGGTAAAAAAATTTTGATGCGTAATGTTAATGTTAAAAATATCAATTACGCGTTATACAAAGCAGGCTATTGAGATTGTGGACAGACGGAGCCTGAGACGTGTGTAGAAGGTTGAACGCTCTCAGGATCAGGCGGTTCGATAAACGGTTTAAACCTGTCTATGCTTACTGATGTCGGTGTAGCGCCTTGCATAATAATGAAGTATTTTGGTTGTCTGAGCAAAATCGGGTAAGGACTGCGATACTTTGGTTCTAGTGATGCAACAGCATTGTCGTTGCGAACGAGTACTCTCTTGCAGCTGTGGAGCTGTGGGTGAACGAAGACTGGATGAGGCGTGTGTCTCGGCTGCTGTTCGGACATGTTACCGAAATGAAGTCGAAGGCGGGTAGCTTCGTTTTGTGGGTCATCCTGTGCCGGTAGTAGACGTGGGAGCTGACTAGGCAGGCGTAGATCCATGCCATACAAGAGTTGTGACGTAGACGTTTTAATGGATTCACGAGTACGGGAACGCATGGCAAGCAGAACTAAAGGTAGTACATCGACCCAGTTGCCATTAATGGACGAGGATGCTTAAGCAGCTTTGAGTTCCCTATGCATTCTCTCTATCATACCATTATCTTGGGGATGGTAGGCAGTCGTCTGGCGTAAGATGCATCCCATGTACCGCAAGGTGGTTTTGAAACGATCAGATGAGAAGCAAGTGCTTCTGACCAAGATGACCTCATTGGGAACATCATAATTGGATATCCATGCAGAGATAAAACCGTTAGTTACTTTGTCTGCCGAAATGGTGCCAAGAGGTAATGCCGCAGGCCACCGTGCAAATCTATAAATCATAGTTAGAAGGTAGCTGAAACCTTGAACCTTTGTCAGATGAACTATGTCGATGTGGACGATGGCTAGGCAAGAAGTAGATCGAAAATGTTGCAACTTAGAACGAGTGTGTCGTGTGATCATGTTTTTCTGACAAATAGCACACTCAGAGACACATCATTTAACATTCTGCCTAAGTCTGTGACCCCAGAAACGATCTGTAAGAAGTCGGACAGACGCTTGGCTACCTGGGTGAGAAATTGAGTGAATTGAATCGAAAACTTTTCTCTGAAGGCTGGTCAGCAGAACTGGTTTGTTGGGCTGCGTACCCGTGAAGTAAACAATTGGTAAGCCTTCCCACAGACGGCATATGAACTTGGTTGGGTGACGAGCTATTGATCTTTGAATGTGAATGTCACCGCGTTGTTCCGTACGCATGCGGGATGGCGTTAGTGCAGGTTCACTGAGTGTCACGGAGTTGACAGTGAATGGCGACGGCTAAGGTGGTTGTAGCGATACGTCTGGCCTAGAAAGGGCGTCTGCAATGAAGTTTTGTTTGCCCTTGACGTGAAAGATGTCAAATTGCCATTCGCTTAGACGTGAAAGCTGTCTTTCCACTCTGGCAGGGTATTTGGCGATAGATGAAGTTGCGTTTCAATGTGCGCTAACTAATGGTGCATGATCTGCGAAA
Source organism: Eudiplozoon nipponicum (assembly GCA_029291075.1). Taxonomy (NCBI): domain Eukaryota; kingdom Metazoa; phylum Platyhelminthes; class Monogenea; order Mazocraeidea; family Diplozoidae; genus Eudiplozoon; species Eudiplozoon nipponicum. The sequence goes on along the minus strand of JAQBSW010000161.1, from coordinate 118,287 downwards.
ACAACAAATCTGCTACTGCCAATGATGCTGATAAAATGAGGCACTGCGTAGTGGATGGCGAGATGTTCTCGACCGGAATTGTCGTACCTCGTTTCTACTGGTTGGAGAGTACGCGAGTAGAAACTGATAGGCTTCCGAACTCCGTCGATCTCTTGTTCCAACGTGGCTCTAATAGCGAATTCAGAAGCATCTGTCGTGAGTAGAAATGGCTTTTCAAAATCTGGATTTGTTAGCATTGTGGCATTTGCTAACGAGTTGATGGCAAGTCGAAGTAATTCCTCGTCTTCGGATGACCAAGCAATGATGGAATTCTTGCTAAGTCATTTTCGGTTCTGCAGGTGCCTGCACAAAGGATAAAGTTGTTTTGAAAGGCCCGGAAGGAACTTGCGATAATAGTTTATTACTCCCAGGATTTTCTGCAAATCGCTCACAGTCCTTGGTGACTTGATATTCTTGATTGAATTCGTCTTTGACGGCAACGTTTGAATACCTTGGGGCGTGATACGATGCCCTAAGAAGTCCACGGATGTAGTTGCAATCTGCGTCTTGTCACAATTGATTTTGAGTCAGTGGTTGGATAAGCGTGAGAGGACATATCGTAGATGCTTCAAATGAGATTCTAAATCTGGACTGAATACCATAATGTCATCGAGATATGACATACAATAAGCAGAGTCGTCACGAAGTATGTTGTCCATGAATCTTTGAAATGTCTGTGTAGCACACTTAAGTCCAAAAGGCATGTAAAGATATTCGAAAACGCCAAATGGAATGATGACTGCAGTTTTCTCGATATTCTCTGTTTCTACCGGGATGTGATGGTGGGTTTGTCTGAGGTCAATCACTGAAAAGAAATTGCTGCCGTTGAGTTTTTCAAGTAAAGTGTTAATATTTGGAATAGGATATGCATCAGATTTTGTCACTGAATTTAGCTTACGGTAATCTCCGCAGGGTCACGTACGATCCGTTTGATTTGGAGACTAAGTTCAGTGGTGACGCCCATGAACTTTTCGATGGTCTGATGATTCCCTCTTCCAAAATCCTTGAGAATTCCTCTTGGGCAGCTTTCAGCTTACCAGGGGCCAATGGTCGCTTATTGAGTGCAATAGGTTGTCCTTCTGTGACGATATGGTGCATCGACTTTTATTTATGAAGAGCTGCTGATATCTCTGTTGAACTCCTGTAACTGCAAACGCTCGGAGGCAAGTGTCCAAAAACTTTGCTAAAGTCCGGTGGAGGGGTCGATGATCATTTGATTTGCAAGTTCAACAATGAGCCAAAATTTCAGAAGAAAATCAAGGTCTATTATATTATGTAAGACCTTGGCAATGATGAAATTGTGGGAAAATTCACGTCGTAGACCTATGTTGAGTGTGCGGTACCGGCAGCCATAAGATGGTATGGGATCGCTTGTAGCTGTTGCGAGAAGAACGCCTAGCTACATCTCGGCCATTGAATCACCCTTGAGAACTAAGACTGCTGCACCTGTGTCTACGATGAATTCTTCGCCAATTTTGAAATCACGTATGTGCAGAAGCTCTTTGGGCTTTTTGGCCGGGCCATGCGAACAAGTAGGCTGGTGATTGCGACCGGCGTTGTCCGTTTGGCTCTGTATGTGAAAAATTCGGCGTGGACGAAAAGAATCGCCAGAGATGTCGGATTGTAATTGGTTTCTTCCCTGTAGCACCGTTGATGCTGTTGATGCGCATAGAGTACGGTCTTCTACTTCCTGCGCCAAACGTTTCCTGATCCTGATGCACCGTTGTGACTGTGGTCTGTTGTACATTCCGTCAGCTGTAGAAATTGGCACTCATTCGGAAATTCTTCGGAACGACAAAGACAGACTTGGCCTGAATAAAAATACTTCTGGTGGTTATAACACCAGTTCTTTTGGGCATATCTGCTAAAGGATTGCGGGGATGTCGATCTCCGCCTACCGTTATAATTGGGCTTAGGAAAGAATTTGGGTCGAGCATTCACTTGATTTAGCTCGGATTTCGTTATGGCCAATCCTTCTAGAACTTTAACCATGTTCGCCACTGTCCTCTCTAAAGAGGAGAGCCTATCATCTTGCGGGGATGAACAAAAGGATGACGGATTCACTTTGGGTTCCAAAACCCTATATTCTAACTCACATCTCTCAGAAAAGTCATCTATAGAGAGAGTGTTGGAAAGCTGTCTGGCAAATAGTTTTAATTCTTGTGGCAGATTGTTAATAAAAACAACCTTAGCCTTATGGTCAGAAATGTTGGTTTTATACCAACGTTTCCGTGATTCCCTCAAAATTTCGATGGGCCCAAGGGTTGGCATGTCTAACTGCGCATAATTATGTATTATCTGATCAGTTTTTGTGGGCCCAAACAAGGATTCTACGTCGTTTTGTAGGCCCAAAATGGGATAAGGTAGCTTCCTATTGGCCGGAAGCTTAGGATAAATCCGTCGCTGCAATTCAGAAGGTAGTTTAGCAAAAACATTCGACAGTTTTTGATGACTGTCATAATCAGGAAACGGGGAGAAAGCGGAGTCTGCGTGCATAAAGAATATTTCACTATCTCCATCCCAAACAGGAACATCAATATCAAAAATTGGACCTGACATTCTAACAATCTTACGGGATCTTAAAAGCATTAATTTATAAATGTATAAATATACTTTAACGAAACGCTTACCCACAAACAGCTTCCACAATTGAAGGTCTACCGCAGTTGGATGAGCGCAGAAAACAGATGAATTAGTTCCTTCACAAAACACGTCACAGTATCTGCATCCAAAAATTGAAATTTCCCGTACGGTGCAGTTTTGTACGTAGGAAAGTTGAACAGAGCATATACCCAAAAAAATTCACCAGAAATCCACGAATTTAGAGACAACATATTTACCCAACAAAATTCCCAGAAGACCACGACTTTAGAGAGCACATGTATTCCCAACAAAATTCCTGGAAGTCCACGACCAGAGTAAAGAAGACGTAAACGCAAATGTTAATCTATTTTTATCCCAAATAAATGAAAAAGAAAGTCAATTTTATTTATACCAAAAAAACTAAAATACTCAATATCCTGGCGCGGTCGCCAATTTTGTAAATGCCCCAGCTTCAAGTAAATGCCGTACGACGTTACAAACACGGTTAAAGTGCTATGGATATAGAGTTATTGTACTGATAGGGGGCCCTTAACAGGGCCGGTCGTGCGTTTTCCGGCAAATGCCGAGAATGTTCCTTCAGTGTGAAGATGTCCTAGAGCCTTGGGTTGACTCTGGCTGTGGTTCCTTCTGTTTTTGCATTGTAATCTCGATGTGGAAATTTCGTTGAAGTTCTGCATTAATTGGCTCGTCTCGCTGGTTGTACAGCAACACGATGTTGCCAACTGTTGGTGAAAACAATCCAATAACCAGCGTATGTAATGACAGCCGACAGCACGCACACGTAACGCAAAGCAGAAAGCAAATGCGACAACTGAACTGCATGGTAAATTTGCCGTGCTTAAATAGCCATGCCATAGTAACATATGTCTACTTGCACATTATTGGTTACCGTCAAGTTTCGCTTTTTTCTCATTGGTGCAACGTAAATAAAATTGAATTTAATATACGCAATATGTCGGCAATTAATTTGTGTCGTTACAAATAAAATTGTAATTACTTTTTGCATTAAATCAACATAAAATAATTTTTCAAAATTTAATTTGTAATGAAGGCCCTAAAATAAGAAAGATCAATTTTCCAATAAAAAAGGATAGTATATAAGTGAGTAAAAAATTACAACCAATGGTTTATCAATAAAGATAGCAATTGGGCTGACACAAAATAAGTAATAAAGTACCACCTGTCGGTAATATTATCGTCCGATGTATATACCAAAAAGAAGTTAGCTTTTATTTACCTTGTCCTTGTTGGGCGCAACTAGCTGTTTGCATCCACTGTTCACATTTAATTTATGAATATTCGTACTTCTTGTTGTAGAAGCCTTTTTCAAGGAAAAGCACATCCCATAATTTGACAATCAATATTTCAAATGGCAAATTTTGTTTATACTGTCTCATTTATAATTATTGTTAGATCTCTTAAGTATTACAGTCATTTCACTAGGTAAGGTTACGTCAAATTTGTTTGTTTATGTGTCTGCCTGTGGACACACATCGAAATGAAATTACAGTGATTTACTAATTCATATAGATGATTCACTATATCAGCGTATGTAATTCCTGTGTGTATGTGTTCTTGTTTGTTTTAAATTGAGGAGTAATCCGTTACTGACGTGTATAATCATTACAGTAAAATTACAGCGATTTAACAACTAACGATTTGCTAGAAAAGCGTATGCCACGCCTGTGTTTGTATGTGTGTGCGCGTTAGTTTAAGACAGATATAATCTGTTATATAAAATTAGCGGTATGTGCATCACTCATTAAATTGAAACTAAAGTGATAAATATTAATTCCTCTTTGCAAACGTCATACATATTTTTTCACTTAATTTCTTAAATAAATGATTACGTGTGACATCCAGGTGTGGAGGTGGTAAGATACTGTGAATAAACGGGCACAAAGTTTTACAGTAAATAATTAAGAGTTAGTAAATTAAATTAGATGAAGATATAGTGCTTCAATAGGATAGGAATTTAACAAAAATTTAAATAGTGGAGATAAATTGAATTTGAAAATTACCCAATGTTTGTTGGGTGTGCTCTGCGGTGAAAAAGGCTTCCGAAACAGGAAGTCGAAATATTCGAAATCAAAATGAAGACACTTTGTTGCGCCTAACAAGCAAAAGGTAATTAATATATTTCCTGGCATGAAACATTTTACTTTCAAAGCTTATTTAGATATTAAATACGGCGCTATTACAATGAAGCTGCATAATATATATCACCACATATAGCAGCAATTATTAAGGCAAGTGGAAAAGATTCGTTATATTAAATAATATTTAAAATCGTTCGTCATTCAAAAATGATTTAAATTCAAACTGCCGTTTTTGACATTCTAATAATAATTGATTGCGCGGGTGGTAGTAACAATTCTTCAAATTAAGTTATCGAGCTTGAAGTAAACACCAATCCCATTGTATTTAACCAGTCGTCGAACAACATAAAAAAACTACCGCCAGCCGCAACGCACTGACGCGTTTCGACCTTCCATGATCATCATCAGAGTACGGCGGCAAACTGACTATCGAGGATCAAAACTCATTGAATATATATGGAAATCAAATTTAGATATGCGGCTCTCACCACTAGCAGTCTCACATAAATTGAACTTGACTGGAAATGTCGGATGCACAATTTCTATGCCGTCACGAACATTAACTGTTTGCAAATTTCGCCACATATACATATATAGGCAATACAATTTAACAATAATTGATTGCGCGGGTGATGGTAACAATTCATTAAATCAAGTTTGCGAGCTTGAAGTAAACACCAATCCCATTGTATTTAACCAGTCGTCGAACAACATAACAAAACTACCGCCAGCTGCAACGCACTGACGCGCTTCGACCTTCCATGATCATCATCAGTGTACGGCGGCAAACTGACTATCGGGGATCAAAACTCATCCAATATATATGGAAATCAAGTTTAGATATGCGGCTCTCACCACTAGCAGTCTCACATACATTGAACTTGACTGGAAATGTCAGATGCACAATTTCTATGCAGTCACGAACATTAACTGTTTGTAGCTTTCGCCACATATACATATATAGGCAATACAATTAAATAATAATTGATTGCGCGAATGGTGGTAACATTTCTTTAAATCAAGTTTGCGAGCTTGAAGTAAACAACAAACCCATTGTGTTTAACCAGTCGTTGAACAACATAACAAAACTACCGCCAGCCGCAACGCAAACAGTTAATGTTTGTGACTGCGTAGAAATAGTGCAGCCGACATTTACAGTGAAGTTTGATGTATGCGAGACTGCCAGTGGTGAGAGCCGCATATCTAAATTTGATTTCCATATATATTCAATGCGGTTTGATCCTCGATAGTCAGTTTGCCGTTGTACTCTGATGATGATCATGGAAGGTTGAAACGCGTCAGTGCGTTGCACAATTCCTCTCAAACGACAATAGGATTATGTCTGAAATTTACATAGCCACAACTGTGTTAACGCACGAAGAAGAAAACTATAAACCAAATTATTAAATAAAATGGCTCATAAAAGAGTAAACAGCAAACAGTGTGATATGTTTAAAAGCAAGCAAAGGAGGAACGACGGTTCTGAAGAGTCAATTTGAGTAAAATGAAAAAAATTATGAACAACTAGACAATACGCTAAAATTCATGAAGATCCCATGGATAAGTTACAAGGTGAAATTAAATTATTGGACAGTGGCATGATTACTAAGGACAAATAACATCAAGCACATGGTAACGCTCTCATACAAATAGATAAGTTTGCACCACGAGTGTAAATGTCCAGCATTCCTAAATATATAGAATCTCTAAGCTTCTGTCATAGAAGAAGGAAATAGTCGTACTTCTTAGACCATACATAGATGAATTTTTACTATTTGTTTGAGATTGTCGAATTTAGATGTGGTTCCAATGCATACCAATATTCCAGAACCCAAAGCTCTAGACTATTTTCAGCGTTTCCTAGTTGATTATTTGGTAATGTTAAAAGGAAATAGATTTGCAATGACAAATGTCATGATGATGATGAAAATATGTATTTCCTCTCAATATTTTACATATAGGAATGAATTTTATAGGCAAATTAGGGATGTTCCAAAGGGACAAAAACCGATTTTCGAATAATACTTATTTAGAACCAAGGGGAGTATCGTTTGATAATTTTTTTAAACTTAGAAAATCAGGTGAACGAACTGAAATTTTCGGTTGAAAAAGGAATCATGTGGCGAATTACCATTTAAGGATGTCAAGTTTTTTTTTAATAATAAATTAGAATATCTTTATTTGGATTCAAACCACACATGTTACATCAAATAGTTAATAATATTGGAAAATGTACAATATAAAAAAGATATCAAATCAAATAAATATGAGAAATTTGTCTTATATAGATAAGTATTTCTATCTTGTTTTAATTTACAATATATCAACATCTGAAAATTCGGCTGTAATAAATATTATGATATAGGAAAAAACGGTCATATAAATTAATCGCTTTTGGACAATAATCGATAATATAAATAGTTATAGATTTATCATCGAAATTGGAAACATTAAGGTATAATTAGAGCGCCGCATTATGCAAAATATCATAATCATGACTAGCAATTAGTTATATGTATTGTTGACTAACATGATGATATACTGCATAACAATTCAATTTTAATAATACAGAACATGAAAATAAAAATCTAAAGAAGGCATGTTGCTAATCACAATTATCCTTGTCTTTTATTCAACCACGAGAAAGTATTATCATAATCAAAATTAAAATGTTCAGCAGGATTGTAGATTTTTTCTAGTTCAGTACATAAAAATTTAAAAGACATCTTAGATGAAGGCGTTTCTCTAAGCCCCTTCGGTAATTGATTGTAAATTTTATAAATTTTCGATAAAGTGAATTACTTTCCCACAACATTTCCCACCAAAGGAGGAGAGATCTGCAAATGTCCAGATCTAGTTACAACTTCATGAATCTTTCTTATTGGATTCATATAGGCACCAGTCCACTGGTTCAAATGGAAAACTTTTATGCAATAGCACATCCTCCGAAACCGTAAATTTTGCAATGATACAAACTATAATCTACTGGCGTATAAAGTGCAGGAGACAGTGCTAATTTGTTTCATAACTTTCTTTTCACAGCTTCTATCTTGTTGGATAAGCCATTTTTAATGGATTCCAAGTAGTGGCAGCATATTCTAGTATCGGTCTAATCCAAATTATATACATTTTTAATTTTATATCATCGATAAGATATTTCTATTTATTAGTGCCCAGCTGTTCTTGCACTGCTTATTATCCTTTCAATATGTCTCTCAGCAGAAGCTGTACATTGAATAGTTATGTCTAAATCCTTAATTTCTTGCTGAATTTTGATTTCAAAAATATCATTAATCACAGAATCATGAAAATAAACATGATTAAATTCTGTTCTATTGTAACGCGCGGCTCCGCGTTACAACCCAACGAGTATCAATTTCATCAGATCTGGTTTTCCTTAGGGTCACATATACGAATTCTTATTTAAGACAATCATTCTCTTAACTGTGATTTTAGAAACAATCTCTATTAGTTTCAAGAAGTTTTAATTGAGATTTCTTGAACTGTAATTTTATTTGTAATTAAAAGGCTTTTGTGTAATATTAATACACACCCGCGCGTAATATGCCGGCAACATGCAGTGGATTTATGTGATTTAACGCTCAAAGCCAGGATTTATATTTTGTGCGTTTTTAATAGTTTATCCATGAACAGAAACTACACTGCTAAGACATTCTGGATTTATTTATTGTGTTTATTATGACTGCTTTTGTGCCTAGATATTAACTTTGTGTTAACAATATTTTATTTTGTTGCCGTCTAGAGCACGGTCAATTTTGACTAACAGTGAATTTTAATTTACTTTGCCACCTTGTTCATAATACACGTATGATAATTCGACTTAGCCTTCTCACATCACCCATTAGAAATGGGTCTGAGACAGATTTTGAGCACGCCTCACGAAACAAATTTCTTCCGACGTCATCTGCCAGATATATGTAGGAACGGCATGGCATCGCTAAATAAACAGCTACCCCGTAAAAGCTCTCACATAAATCGCACCACCTCCTACACTATTACCCATTTTTAGAGCTATCGTCTTTTCACTGTTTATTCTCAGCCCTATTTGTATCAAATACCAACTAATGTCATAGAAATATAGTGTCACATTATTTTTAGAGAAGTCGACACTTTTTGGATCATTTGGAATGATTATTTTTAAATCATCAGCAAATTTGCAAACTCGACCTTTAAGGATCTTAGTTTCTAAATGTGCCAATACGATTTTAAATAAAATTGGCCACAAACTTGATTCTTTTGGAAATCCTCCTGTTACATGTTTCGATTTTGATATCAAATCATTTACTTGAATACTCATTCTTCGATTATATAAATAGTATCTGATTGGTCTAAAAATAATTGGATCAATATTCAGTAAATAAATCGCCTTTAAAATAGCATCAAAAGAAATTTAGTCAAATGCTTTTGAGATATCTATAAAAAGGATTAATGTATATAACTTTTTATCATCAAGTGTAATTACATGTTTCCACAAAGAAAGCATATTTGTAATGGTAAAGCCATGTTGACATGTATCAAAACAAACCGGCAACATATATTTAAAATGATTTAGTATCAGTTGTTCTATTATCTTCAAAAATGAAGAGATAGTAGAGATTAGTCTATAATTATGAGGTTCGGAATGCCCAGATAATGTAAATTTACAAGTTGAAGCGGGGAATTCACACAGTTATGATGTTGTAAACTATTTTAAGGAATTGGATCACAAACAAATTTTTTTACAATGGAACAACTTGAGTAGCAAAACACCGAAACTTAATTTTGAGAATGCACACGTGCAATGTTCCAGAATCATATGGAATCTTTTCAGAGATTTAAGCGTAATGATTGATTATGAAAGTATTTACATAATGAACACTGATGAATTTGTTTCTTCTGTTTCTACGTTATTATCTGCATTATTTCAGGCATCTACGTTTACGGATATTATACCGAAGCAAATTGATAGGAAATTATGTAAACTAAGAATTAAACGAGATTAATAACGAAATGTAGTCTTATCAATAGTATTACAAAAATGAGGTTAGATTTAATTTTTTTACCTAATTTTTGGATTGCATACCAAATAGTTTGAATCCACTGTCATCATTATTTCACCAAATATTTCGATATCCTGGTACGGATATCTTTTTCAATGGAAAGCACATCACCCACTAAGTTGACAGTCTATATTTCAAGTGGAAATATTAGTTTAAACTGCCCCATTTATACTTGTTGTTAGATCTCTTAAGCATAACTTTTTTAAATAAAAATGCTAGGAAATTGTATGTCAAATTGGTTTTTGTATATGTCTGCATTTATACACTCTTCTCAATAAGATTACAGTGCTTTAATGACAATTACTGACAACTCACTAGATAAGCGTACGTCATGACTGTGTGTATGTGTTCTCGTTTGTTTTGGATTGAGGAGTAATTAACTACTGCACCTGTACACTCATCCCAGTGAAATTACAGCGATTGAGCAACATCTGACTATTCATTGGATAAGCGTATGTCAAATCTGTGTGTTTGTGTGTATGTGCGCGAACGTTTACTTAAGACTGAGAACTAATCTGTTACATGTAATTACAGGTACGTGTAACAGTCATTCAAATGAAACTAAAATGATAACTGTCATTTCATAAATGCACTCGTCAGAATTATTTTATACGTTCTTTCCTAAATGAAGTAATTACGAGTGGCATTCCGGTGAGGAGGAGGCAAGATACTATGAATACAGTAAATAATTAATAGTTAGTAAAAGTAAATTGGAAACGGATAGTGTTTCAATAGGGAAGAAAGTTAAATTAAACGATTCGTAAAAGAAATTAAAAATTGGTTGATAAAGAAATATACTAGTAATAGTGAAAAGAAAATTTGCCTTTTTTAAAAAAATAATAAACCCTCCCATCATGCATAGATAAATGTTTGCTAAAGGCGCTACACTAACAACTGATCACAAGAAAATAGATAAAATAAAATAACAAGTAATTAAGGATGAAATTGTAAGACAATCAGATAATAAATTAGGAGATATTGAATTAATCATTCTCCACGTCTATAAGTCAATAACAGTCCAGTGTTCTTATTTTTTTACTTGAGCGAGTTTCTGATTCTGATTTGTGCAATCTTCGTTTCCTACCATTATTTAATGCTGTATTCCAAATAAGACCTTGAGGTTTTTCTACGGCTGTTTCATTCATGATGTCATTTCTTGATTTAATTTCTATGGATTATCTAATCAATATAGTCGATCTGCTACGGCCACAAATTGATATACGTCTACACCCATTCCAACTAATTGAGTGTCCTGTCTCTACTGTATGGCGTGAAAAATCCGATCTATTAACATGCCCATACTTGCATGCGATTTTATGTTCCCCTCTTGCTACCCTAGTTAGACACATGGTCTTACCTACATACATCAGGTTAGAGTCGTTACATGGCATTTCATATACTCCTAATGTGTCTAATGGTTCTATTTTCTACTTTTAGTTGGACAGTTTAATACCTAGGGTAACGGTCTGTTATAAAATAGTACGTATATTGTATTTAGATACTACCATTTTGATTTTCCTACTTAGTTTAGAGTCAGGTATTACCATTACCCTACGATTATCTTTTGTTTTATTTGACTTCACTTACTTCTAGTCATGATTAAACTTACTTATAGCGCTCACAATAGTACCTTCAATTAACCTTAGAGGATACCCATTAGCACTGATTATTCCTCACAGTCTACCTAATTCAATCTCCAAATGTTTTTATCTATTATTATTAAGCTTCTTATTACCATCGATTTTAAGATACCGATTTTCATTCCATATGGATGATTTGAATTGAAATTGAGAAGGATACCTGTGTAAGTATCCGTCCTATAAACATCCCGTTCTAGTTTTGTACCATTTCTAAGTAACTTGACATCCAGAAATGGTAATTCACCACATGATTTATTTTCAATTGTACATTTCAGCTTGCTCATCTGATTTGCTATATTTAAGAAATTTATCATTTGATCCTCCCTCTGATTACAAATAACTAATATATCATTCAAATATCGTATATACAATTTAGGATTTAGGGGTGTTATATTTAAGAGGTTTTTCTCCTTGTAATGCATGATGATATTTGCTATTGGAACAGACAGTGGTTGTCCCATTGGATCACTTCTAATCTGCTTTTAATATTCATTCATAAATTCAAAATAAGTGGAGTTCATACATAAGTCCATCATCTCCACGACATGTCTCATCGTCATTTTGCTTCCTTCTAATACTGGGTACTGGTATATTGGTGTACATTGAAACCACATCTAAACTCGCCAAACTATCATTTTCATTTAGCTCGCTTTTATGGACAATCTCAACCAAATGGTATGAATTCATCAAAGTATGGTCTAAGAAGTACGAATATTTCTTTAGTCTATGGCATAGTTCTAGTTTTGTACCATTTATAATTAACTTGACATCCAGAAATGGTAATTTGCCACATGATTCATTTTCAATTGTAAATTTCAGCTCGTTCACATGATTTTCTATATTTAAGAAATTTATCAGTTAATCTAAGAAGTAGGAATATTTCTTTATTCTGTGGCATAGAAACGTAGACATTTTATATGTTGGAGGGTGTTGGACATTAAAAATAATACTCAAAGTGTGGCTGATTTAGGAATTTTTACTAAACACTACACTCTGGGAACGTCTGTATCTCTTTGTATGAGAGTGTTACCATGCGCTTGATCTAATTCTCCTTCAGCAATCATGTTATTGACAAACAATATAACTTCTCCTAGTAGCTTATCCGTAGGATCTTTATTTATTCTGGTGTATACCTCTACATTGTCTAGTTGTTCATACATTTTAGCATTATAGTCAGATTGACTCATCAGAACCGTCGCTCCTCCTTTGTCTGCTTTCAAGAATATCACACTGTATGCTTTTAATTATTTTCTGAGACGTTTTATTGCAGAATTTGGTTTATATTTTACATCTTTGCGCGTTAGCAAAGCTGCGCCTACGTCTATTTCAAACATAACCTTATCTTTGTGTGAGAGGAATTGTGGTGTTTTAACAGCTTCAGTAAATATCACATTTTTTGGATAGCTGTATTCAGATCACGATTAAGCATTTCTAGCTGATTCTCATTAAGATTTACTTTAGAAAGTTTTACCACTCGATTAGTTACAGCAAGACTCGTCTTAGTTATGATCTGTCTATAGATGCCCACATTTCCTAACTTTCTGGCATGCCTGACCTCAACCATTTTTATCTTTCTATTACGTGCCTCATCAGTAAAACCCTCTGTATATTTAAAGTAATCCGCGTGTAAAAAGGAATTTAATAAATATCTTATTTTAGTTTTCTCTCTGATTAGTTCGTATTTGCGTTTTTCTAACTCGCTAATCAATGTATTCCTTATGTTCCAAATTAGTTCGTGTTTAAAAGATCTACCTATAGCATTTAAATGAAATGGCAATTAAAATTAACACATTTAGGAATTACGCAATGTTTTAGACATATTTTAATAAAAGGAATATTTTCCATTTGCCTTACTAATTGTTTCTTGATTTGTTGATATCTGTTTAGCAGCTTCACTGACATACAACCGTATATAGCACCTACATAATCTTTAAAAGAAACATGTTGCGCGACAGGGAATAGATTATTTACCTGATTTTCGTATTGCGTACCAAATTGCTTGAATCCACTGTCATCATGATTTCGCCAAATATTTCGATATCCTCGTACGGATATCTTTTTCAATGGAAAGCACTTCACCCACTAGGTTGACAATCAAGAAAACTAAAGTAAGATCTTTGTTACTTTCCCTTTTGCACGCGGATGACTTTAAATGTATAGAGGATTTTACTGATGGCGCACTTAATAGAGAGATTAAAAAGTTTCAGGTCAAGCATGATAGAAAGTTAGGAAATTTGGACATCTATAGACAGAACATAACTAAGAAGAGTCCTGCTGTAACTAATCGAGTGGTAAACCTTTCTTAAATCTTAATGAGAATCAGCTAGAAATGCTTAATCATGGTCTGAATACTGCTATCAAAATTGATAAATCAACAAAAAATGCGACAATTACTGAGACTGTTAAAACAGTACAATTCCTCTCACAAAAAGATAAGGTTATGTTTGAAATAGACGTAGCCGCAGCTGTACTAACGTGCAAAGATGCAAAATATAAACAAAATTCTGCAATAAAACGTCTCAGAAAATAATTAAAAGCAAACAGTGTGATATTCTTGAAAGCAGACAAAGGAGGAGCGACGGTCCTGATGAGTCAATCTGACTATAATGCTAAAATGTATGAACAACTAGACAATGTAGAGGTATACACCAGAATAAATAAAGATCCTACGGATAAGCTACTAGGAGAAGTTATATTGTTTGTCAATAACATGATTGCTGAAGGAGAATTAGATCAAGCGCATGGTAACACTCTCATACAAAGAGATACAGACGCTCCCAGAGTGTAGTGTTTAGTAAAATGTCCTAAATCAGCCACCCTTTGATAATTATTTTTAATGTCCAACACCCTCCAACATATAAAATGTCTACGTTTCTATGCCATAGAATAAAGAAATATTCCTACTTCTTAGATTAACTGATAAATTTCTTAAATATAGCAAATCATGTGAGCGAGCTGAAATTTACAATTGAAAATGAATCATGTGGCAAATTACCATTTCTGGATGTCAAGTTAATTAGAAATGTTACAAATCTATAACGGGATGTTTATAGGAAGAGTACTTACTTAGGTATCCTTCTTAATTTCAATTCAAATCATCCATATAGAATGAAAATCGGTATCTTAAAATGGATGATAATAAGAAACTTAAGATTAACAGATAATAAAACATAGGCAGATTGAAGTCGGTAGACTGCAAGAAATATTCAGTACTAGTGGGCATCCTCTAAATTTTATTGAAGCCACTATAATGAGCGTTATAAGTAAGTTTACTAATGACTGGAAGTACGTGAAATCAAATAATACAAGAGATGATCGGATGGTAATGGTAATACCTGACTTTTCACTAAGTAGGAAAATCAAATTGGTATCATCTAAATACAATATACGTACTATTTTAAAACCGTCCGTTATCCTAGTTATTAAACTCTCTAACTAAAAGTAGAAAATAGAAACATTGGACACATTGGGAATATATGAAATTCCATGTAACGTCTGTAACCTGATGTATGTGGATGAAACTATGCGTTCAATTAGAGTAAGAAGAGGGGAACACAAAACCGCATGTAAGTATGGCAAAGTTAATAGATCGGATCTTGCACGCCATACAGTAGAGACAGGACGTTTAATTAATTGGGATGGGTGCATACGGATATCAATTTGTGGCCGTAACAGATCGACAAAACTGAGTAGAGTATCCATCGAAATTAATTCGAGAAATGACATCATGAATGAAACAGCCGTAGAACAATTACTTTGTCCAATTTGGAATTTCAGCATTAAATAATGGTAGGAAACGAAGTTTGCACGAATCAGATTCAGAAACTCGTTCAAGTAGAAGAATAAGATCATTGGACTGATATTCACTTATAGGGGTGTTATTAGCATTTTTTAACAAACATTTATGTATTTATTGTAACACGCAGCTCCACGTGACAACCCAACGGTGTTCGATTTTGACAAATACAGTGCCCTTTAAAGTCAAATAATCTAACTCTGTTCTTACACAATCATTCTTTCAACTGTGATTTTAGAAATAATCTCTGGTTAAATAAAAGACAGGATTAATTGTTTTTCAGCAGCATAACTTCTCGATATTCTATCTTCAAGTTTTGTACTATAAAAACTGAAACATTATGCATTACATATCATGTTAATCAACAATACATACAATCAATTATTAGTCATGGTTCCCTTTTTTGCATAATGTTACCCTTGAATAATACATTAAATTTTTCTTTATAACCGAACTTTCTGATGCTGATAAATTGTACAGTACAACTAATTGCACATATTTATGTGATGTGATATGTTTTTATATTGTACATTTTCTATTTTTATTATTTGATGGAACATGTAAGGTTTGAATCCAAATAAAGATTTTCTATTCTATTCTATTCAAGTCAACCCACCAATGGTGGGAATGTTGCGAGCAAGCTACTCTCTTTTTCAAAAATTTACAAAATTTACAATCAATTGCCAAAGGGGCTTAGAGAAACGCCTCCAACTAAAATGTCTTTTAAATTTTTATCTACCGAACTAGAAAAAGTGTTCAATCCTGCTGATATTTTAAATTTTGATTATGATAATACTTTCTCATGGTTAAATAAAAGACAGGATTAATTGTGTTTCAGCAACATAATTTCTCGAGATTCTATCTTCAAATTTTGTATTATTAAAACTGAAATGTTATGCATTATATCATCTTGTTAATCAACAATGCATACAATCAATTATTAATCATGGTTACCTTTTTTCTTACAAACTGTTATACTAGAATTATACCTTAAATGTTTCTAATTTTGATGAAGAATCTATCACTCTTTACTGCTGAACTTTCTGATGCTGATAAATTGTACAGTACAACTAATTGCTCATATTTATGTGATGTGATATCTTTTTATATTGTACATTTTCTAATTTTATTATTTGATGGAACATGTGTGGTTTGAATCCAAATAAAGATATTCTATTCTATTCTATTAGTTTCAAGCAGTTTTAATTGAGATTTCTTGAACTGCAATTTTATTTGTAATTAATAGGGTTGTTTATTAAATATACAGAACCTTGCGCGATACGCATGGAACACGCGGAGGATTATTGTGTCACAGTGGAATTATTTCGCTCAGTTGGATTATTCGCAGTTTACGCGAGGGATTTACTGTTCAAATTTAACTATGTCTATCCAAATTTCAGAGAATAATGGATTATTATAATGACATAAGTTAAAAACATAGCAAAAAGTGAACTAATTACTTGTGAATTTTTGTCATTGAAGACTTTAAACGACTTTCTTCATTTTATTTTCAGTGACAACTTTTAACAGTGACTATATTTATATCATCATGTATTTTCAATCGTTCCTGCGCGAATCCCTCGAAGTACAAGACGACGTTCTGCCGGCACGTCTAGAAAAGTGGTGGAAGAAACACCACTACAGCTCACCTGCCCAAGAGAAAGGCCACATCACCTCAAAACTGTTCGAATCATAACCCACCGCATCATCAGCCGGAACAAGTGTCACGAATGAACGCCTCATCAGCCTGCTCAAGAACCTCACCGTAAGGCTAAATTTGGCCTCAGTCGATGCCGTCCATAATAGACGCGACCAGAGCAGGCGTGATTAGCGTCGACCACCGTCCCGGAATAGCGCCAGGAGGTCGACGTCGAGAGACCGGGTCACAGTGCCACAGTTACCAGCGGAGTGGTGTCAGAATCACCGCAGCTATGACCACTCTACACGTTATTGCCTCGGAAACGGCTGCACATTCCCGCACACAGACGCGACGTTCAAGTAGGCGCGGTCATCCTCAACAACTCAGGAGGATCCGCCCATGGAAGGTTCGTAAAACTGGTGGGGTCAACCTCCTCGGCGGCAATAGAGGCTAAGCACCCCAAGATCGTTGCTTTCGCGGTAGAGCGCAATCAAACTATTGTATTTACAGCGACGGCTCCAGTCAAGTCATGCTTCAAACGCCCAAATGCCAGCAACCAGTCTCATCGTCAGTTGCCACTATCAACATCTTTTCTCATCCGTGACGCAACCTCTGGCGAATTATTTCTCATAGACACTGGATCAGATGTAAGCTTACTACGCCACAATTATTCCGAACCCACCCACCCAGTCGACACCAGCAGTCTGACCTGCGCCAATGGCTCCAACATAGCGACGTTTGGGGTACGAGTACACACAATCTCGTTCTCCAACTCAAAAAGATGTTTCAATTATCCTTTCATCATCGCCAACACGACAAGAAACATCATTGGACGTGACTTTCTCGAACACTTCGACCTGACCATTCGTCCAAGAACACGAGAGATACGCACTGCAGACAATCAGTTGCTTACATCAGCGCTAAAACATACGACTCGCGCCGAAGCAGTCTCATCTATACAGTTTATTATTTTAGTTCCTCCTGTACCGCAAATGGACGATGTTCTGAAACGTCATGAAGAAATTTCTCCTTCATGCCCGATCTTAAGAGGAAGCGTGCCATCACAGCCCATCGTATCATCTTGTCAAAACCACTTCCTCATTTTATTTTTATTTCTATAAAAGTTGTTACGCGCGCGGTTTATAATGGCTCCGACTTTGTTGAATACCGAATTTGAGAAAATTATTGCGGCCCTTTGTGGAGGATGTTGAATCCTCCACCTTATATAAAATGACCTTGAATGATAAATTTAAACCACCATAGCTGATTGTAACAACTTTATTTAAAAAGAATTTTTTCGTTTTATCTTCCAGAACATTCTTTGTTTAAAAACTTGATTTTAAAATTGTGCGCTATTTTGAGTTTTTGAGTATCTCGCTTCCTGTCTGGTTCTAAAAATTTGGTCTGCTGCATTTTAACATTTATTTCCATTATAATCGATTACAACAATTTTCAATATAATCTTCCAATAGTTGCCTTGTGTTCTGATATAATATAGCACTGAGGAGGAGCCTTGGAATAGGTATAATTGTTTTATTTGTGGGTCACGTACACATCAAAACAGATTATTGCTGGGACTGTAGCTTTCCAAATCTCACCTTCCTTTTGCCATAAGTAAGTATCAAGTTAATTATTATAACATTTGATCATGGATACCGATATTAAGTATGAGGATACATGCATGTTAGTGCAGGACATAGCGGACTTGAACTTAAATGACACAAGCAATAATATAAGCATATCAGACTCTACTGTAAATTTTAGGACTTCCAGCGATCTGGCATCTATGGAGCTTACAGACACGAATAGGTTAGGGGCCTCAACAAAATTTGGCGACCGCGCCAGTCCAAAAATATTAAGTCTACCACAGTATAAGTCAGAAAAACATTCAAGTTGGGTAGGAGATGCCCAAATGATATTTAGTGCTTATAATATCGTGAACCCTATGGAGAAATTTGTTGCAGCATGGATGGCATTGCCTGAAAATTTCCGAAATGCTTTGGAAAATTTCAGAGACAGAACTGTAGAAGAAAAGCCGTATAATGCATTTGAGTTATTAATGGCAGAAATTCAACAGAGATATCAGCCTGGAAGATCAGCGCAAATGTGCGAATTATTACGCTTAGAAAAAATGGGGCGTCAACTACCGTCCGAATTTTACGAACGCCTTTGCACAAAAGCTTCCAGGTTGAATATATCTAGAGATGTAGTCAACTCCATTTTTACAGCTGAGCTACCAATTAGGCTCAGAACAACAATGGAAGTATTTGACACAATGAACATAGATTGGCCAACAAAACTCAGAGGGTTAGACGGCGTGTATAAACAGCAAGAACCACAAGTACATGCTGTAATGGCAGATTCTGTAACGATGCAGCCAGTCAGGGCAGATACCGAAAACCACCTGGCTATACAAGAAACTTTGCGTTTCTTATGTAGAGAAGTTGCTAGCTTGCGTAGTGATATTGCACAACTTCAGAGTCAGGATAGGTATAATAGACGTCGAGGGAGTCACTCGCGTCAACGCTTCGAAAGGCCACGCGAATGGTGTAAGGCACATTGCGAATACGGACGCAATGCGAAGTGCCAAGGCGAAAATTGTATTTATCCGCGATTAGGTGGACCCACATGGAAAGGAAGCACAAAACCGGTTGAGAGGAATCCGTCACCGGGAAAAGGGAACAACCCCCGCTAGTAGGAGCCGTAGGGGGGTTCCATTGCAAAGGCTCCCAGATATGCCTTTAAAAGGCATACTCAAAGCAAAAGAGGCGACTAGTACAAATAGCACCGAGATAGAAGGCAAGAGAGTCCGATTCTCACTAAGCGGGGATCTTGAAAACATTGCCGGATTGTCCAGCAAAAAGTTCATTATTAAGGATGAATTATCTGGAATAGAATTTCTCATAGACACGGGTGCTGAGGTAAGCATAGTTAGGTCAGACGTGGTGGAAGCAGATTGCCCCATATTTAATTATCAACTATGGGCCGCTAACGGTAGTCCAATTGAAATAAAAGGGATGAAAGAAATGTCGGTAACATTAGGCCAGAAATCTTCCTTCCGATGGAATTTTCTAGTAGCCGATGTCAAGGACCATAGCATTGGCATGGATTTCTTGACACATTTTAAGCTGACATTAGACCCCATAGCTAGGACTATCGCAGAAGGCGTAGGGACATCAACACATACTGAGTCTAACGTGTCGGCAGTTAGAACAGTCCTCTTACCTCGTCCAACAGTCGCACATGACTTTGCCGATATAATCGAGAAGCACCTAGCAGTATTTCAGCCTTTCAGTGCCAAAAAGATAGGTTTGAAGACAGGAGTAGAACACCAAATAGAATTGGTGGCTCCATTGCCCTGTTCACTTAAGGCCCAACCATTGGCACAACACAAGCAACAAGTTACTTTGTCAGAATTTCACCAATTGCGCGAAGAAGAGATTTGTAGAAGGTCAAATTCCAATTTTGCTTCCCCAATAGTGGTAGTTCCCAAACCTGAACCGGGTCAATGGAGGGTTTGTGGGAATTATCGTCTATTAAACTCAGTGACGAAGGGTGATTCTTATCCTCTCCCTAACCAGAGTACTTTGCTCCGAGATATAATGGGATATGAGGTTTATTCAACTTTAGATCTCCAGAAAGCGTACTATCAGGTACCAATGGAAGAAAGTTCGATACCACTCACCGCAGTCAGATTTCCAGGAGGGGGATCGCATGAATTTCTTTGAATGCCTTTTGGTTTGAAAAATGCCAGTCAGACATTCCAGCGTTTGTTTGAAGAAATCCTTCAGAATTGTCCATTTGCAAGGGTATATATAGACGAAATAATACTTTTTAGTCGCTCACGAGACGAACATTTTACGCATTTGGAAACGGTTTTGACCTGGCTGGAACAATATGGATTAGTGGTCAAACCTAATAAGAGTAATATAGGTTGCTCTTCAGTTAAATACCTTGGGCATATACTTTCCAAAGATGGAATTAAACCTTTGGAAGATAAGGTCCAAGCTATTAAGGACGTAACGGAACCCCGAACCGTACGCCAGTTGCGAAGGTTCTTGGGTATGATCAGCTATTATCGTCGATTCATTCCAGGTCTAGCCGGAATTCTTGGATCGTTAACAAGCCATCTCACTCGTGAAAAGAGCACGATCAAGAAGTCTTGGCCTATAAACTTGAGTCAAGAAGACCGAGAAAATTTCCAAAAGGCCAAGGACATGTTAAGTGACGTAACCACATTAGCACCTGTAGATTGGGAAAAACCTTTCGAACTAATCACAGATGCCTCAGATGTTGCATTAGGGGCAGTGCTACAGCAAAGAGATCAGGACGTAGTAAGACCGATTGGGTTTTATAGCCGTAAGCTTAATGATCGAGAAAAACGTTATGATACGTTTGGTAAAGAGCTTCTAGCAGTGTATGCAGCAGTGATACACTTCGAGCATTACTTAGATGGTCACAAGTTTAAGTTATTGACCGATCATAAGCCATTGATTAGCATACTTGGTAAGACAGCTAGGCTTAATTACTCTCGTAGAGTAAATTCCCAAATAACACGGTTAGCAGAGTGCGATTTCACTGGGTCTCATATTGCTGGTAAGGAGAATGTGGTGGCCGATGCACTTAGCCGACCGAATGAAGTTGATGTCGAGCTGATATTTCAAGGTTCATTAAAAAATTTAGATGAATCAATGAACGATTTCGTTAGTCAAATCGAGGAATAGCAAGGATAGGATCCCTTTACATTAGTATTATCTAAAAGACCAGGATATGTTCGTAAGCTCATAATTGGCAAGTGGTTGTTATGCGAAACATCTAGAAGTCAACCACGACCATATGTGCCATTGGAGTTACGGGCCAAGATTATCCAAGTGTTGCATGACATGGGTCATCCATCCATTAAAGCCACCATTCGATTGATGAACGACAGATACGTATGGCCGCATATGTCTAAAGACATACGGGTAGGGGTAAGAGCCTGTGCCAAGTGTCAAACGTGTAAGCTGTGGAGACATACCAGAACCGAGATAAAGAACATTGGAATACCAAATGGACGGTTCAGACACGTACACATAGACATTGTTGAGATGCCTGAAGTAAACGGAAATAAATACTTGCTGACTATGGTAGATAGATTTAGTCGTCAATTTGAAGTGGCGATTTTAAAAGACATGACAGCGCAAGAAGTTTTGTTCGCGTTTCTACATAATTGGATATCGCGTTATGGTGTTCCGGAAAAGGTCACTAGTGATCGCGGTAGTCAATTTATGTCAGAGCTTTTCGTAAGATCCCTCAACATCATGGGAACCACTATAATACATACTAGCGCGTATAACCCACGAGCAAATGGGATGGTAGAAAGGCTACATCGTGAACTGAAAGCTGCATTAAGGTGTACTAGTGGAACAAGCTGGATACACGATCTTCCTATAGTACTACTCGCCATGCGCAACAGATATAGGGCACAACTAGGAACTTCCATAGCATTAAGGTTGCCTGGAGATCTTCTAATAGAAACTCCAAGTAGTCTTGATTGGGCTTCTAGTTATGTAGATTGGTTTGTAGGAGCACTTAGAGACAAGATGTGTCGTTTGGCCCCAACCAAGACTAGAAAACCTAAAACTAAATGCTATGTGTCCTCCGATTTAAAATCGGCTTCGCATGTATATATAACTAATGAGAATAGGAAGAACTGCCTAACACCATTTTACAAAGGACCATACAAGGTCAAGAGGATGACTGACAAGAATGTCATCATAGAAATAAATGGCATTGAGGATTGTGTTACGTTGGATCGCTGTATTCCCCAGTTTATCTGGATTGACGGTGTGACCGAATTAAAAGATGCGTCGAATGACCGTTCCATGGGTGAATCTGAGGTGTGCAATCCCATCATGCAGGCACATAATGAAATGCAGTACTCTGAAGAACCGTTGTCTAACATAGCAAAATCTTATTCTACTGAATCACAGCATGAAAACTATTTGTCGATACCAGATGATTTTGAAGAACCAGCGAATGTTATACCGGGCGAGATGACGACGTCAGGGGCGCCAGTATGCACAACTCGTTCTGGAAGAATACATCGTCAGCCGAAGAACTATGATTACGTCTATTACTAAACGTTTTTTTGAGAAGGTGGTGTATGTGGAGGATGTTGAATCCTCCGCCTTATATAAAATGACCTTGAATGATAAATTTAAACCACCATAGCTGATTGTAACAACTTTATTTAAAAAGAATTTTTTCTTTTTATTTTCCAGAACATTCTTTGTTTAAATACTTGATTTTTAAAATTGTGCGCTATTTTGAGTTTTTGAGTATCTCGCTTCCTGTCTGGTTCTAAAATTTTGGTCTGCTGCATTTTAACATTTCTTTCCATTATAAACGATTACAACAATTTTCAATATAATCTTCCAATACTTGCCTTGTGTTCTGAGGAGGAGCCTTGGAACAGGTATAATTGTTTTATTTGTGGGTCACGTACACATCAAAACAGATTATTGCTGGGACTGTAGCTTTCCAAATCTCACCTTCCTTTTGCCATAAGTAAGTGTCAATTTAATTATTATAACATTTGATCATGGATACCGATATTAAGTATGAGGACACATGCATGTTAGTGCAGGACATAGCGGACTTGAATTTAAATGACACAGGCAATAATATAAGCATATCAGACTCTACTGTGAATTTTAGGACTTCCAGCGATCTGGCATCTATGGGGCTTACAGACACGAATAGTTTAGGGGCTTCAACACCTTCAAAATTCCATAAAGGAGCTAAAGGAGGAGAACATCGCAATTAAAAATAAGATGTCTAAGCTGGAGTCGGATGTTAGTAAACATGCAGAAAAATTAGATTTAGCGGAAAGGAAAAATGAATACTTAAGCGCAAAAATTGATGATTCGACCGTGACGTTAAACGAGAAGGTGGAGAAATTAAAGCTCGATGTTGTGCCATGGATTGAGCTAGTTGAAATAACAGTAGATGATGATACATCAACAAAAATCTGCACTTCAGGAGATGAAATATTAAATAATTTATCCAATGAAGTTTCTGCAAGGAATGGAAAACAGGAGCAGTTAATATTATTTAATCTAAATGAAAATGCTGACCCGAATGATGTTGAGAAGTTAAATGATGTAATCAAAGATACGACAGAGGCCGACATAACGAAATGTTACAGGGTTGGCAAGAAAACTGAACGACCAAGGCCGGTTGTGATAAAACTATCAAAGAGGCCGACAAACAAGCAAGTGTAAGATATCAATAATAAAAAAGAAGAATGTAATAACTTCCACAATATATTCATCTGCAGAGACAAGACCTTTCTCCAAAGGCAATTGTCAGCAGCGAAGAAGTTGAAGAAGAATTTAGATAATGGATCAAGTAATCCGAAACAAGTTACTATAAAGGATGTGTCAGTAGATTCTAAAATCACAAAAGACGGAGTATCAGTAGATTCTAAAATCATAAAAAACGGAGTATCACTAATGAATGTGGTGGACAGCAGACAGCTACGCACTATAGCTACAATACCCAACAAACGAATTATAAGGAAACCAAAAACGTTACATCAGTAACTATCGGAAACTGTAAAGATGAGTTTTGTTGTACATATTCTTTATTTTATGCTAATTGTAGAAGTGTTAAGAATAAAACTTTTTTGTTGTGTGATTTTATAATCAGTAACAATTTTGACTTTATAATTTTAACTGAAACCTGGCTGAATAAGGACATTGAAAACTATGAATTTGACATTCCTCATTATTCTCTATTTAGGAAAGACATATCCTTGGATAAAAGAGGTGGAGGAGTACTTATTTATAGTAAATCGATATTAAATGCGATAGTGTTACATACTAGTGAATATAATACTGTCATTGATTTTTTTAACGATACAAATTGATAACCTGATCTTAACTGCGGTTTACAGACCGCCGTATGCTAATACACATGATGATCAAATGTTTACCAATTCTTTTCAATCTATTTTGGACTGCCATGGTAATATTGTTGTGGTAGGAGATTTTAATAGGCTGCATGACTGTGAAATAATCAATCTTTTTTCTAATCATGATCTTAAGCAGATTATAAAGGAACCAACTAGAGGTTCGGAATGCTTAGATCATGTATATTTAGAAGTTGAAGCGTTGAACTCACACAGTTATGATGTAGTAAATTACTTCAAAGAATTGGATCATAAACAAATTATTTTACAATGGAACCTTTTGAGTAGCAAAGCACAGAAACCTAATTTTGAAAGTGCGCACGTGCAATGTTCCAGAATCAACTGGAATCTTTTTAGAGAATTAAGCTTATCTATTGATTATGAATGTTTTTTTATCATGAACAATGACGAATTTGTTTCTTCTGTTTCATTGTTATTATCTGATATATTTAGGGCATCTACATTTACGGATGTTATACCAAAGCGAATCAATAGGAAGTTATGTAAGCTAAGAATCAAACGAGATAATATAATGAAATGTAGTCTTATCAATAGTATTAAAAAATGAGGTTAGAATTGATTGATAAAGAAATTAATTCATCACTGCTGATAATCCGTCAAAGATCAGAGAGAATTATTTTGGCCAAACTGAAGAGCAATCCTAGACTAGGATACAAACTACTCACAGACTACAGTAAATATAAGGAAAAATTAAAGCTTATATTACCTGTGGGTAAAACTGAGTATGAATTTCTCTGTGAATTGGATGAAGTATTTGGCAAATTGTTATGTAATCCACAGAACGAAAGCAATTTCATTGATCTACCTGATCCTTCGGGAAACCAGGATCTAGGACTTGTTATTGACAGTGATGCATTGATAGAATTAATGTTAAAAATAAAATCAAAATAAACAAAAAGATCACCTTGGTATATCGATTGATAACCTACTTCAATTATCTTTAAATTTTATGAATGCGCTCTGCAATTTTATAAATAGAATTTTGAAGGATGGGAAATTACCAATCGATATATTAACGATAGTAGCTAAACCATTGCCAAAAGTAAGTAAGCCAAAGTGCGCCAGTGATTATAGATTAATCTCTATTATCCCTTCGTTTTTGAAGATAATAGAACGATTGATACTAGATCATTTAGAACGTATGTTGCCGGCTGATTTTGATATGTGCCAACACGGCTTTACAAAAGACAGGTCGACAACTACTAATATTCTCTCTATGTGGAAACATGTAATTACATTAGATGAGAAAAAGTTAGATGCATTAATTGTATTCATAGATATCTCAAAAGCTTTTGACTCTATATCTTTTGATGCTATTTTGAATGTGATTAATTTATTGAATATTGATCCGAATATTTTTAGATTACTTAGATACTATTTATATAATCGAAGAATGAGTATTCAAGTAAACGATTTGATATCTAAATCGAAAAGGGTAACAAGTGGAGTTCCACAGGGATCAAGTTTGGGACCAATTTTATTTAAAATTTTATTTGCACATTTGGAAACTAAGATCCCTAACGGTCGAGTTTTCAAATTTGCTGATGATATAAAAATAATCTTTCCAATTGATCCAAAAAATGTCGAATTCTCCAAAAATAATGTGACTTTAGATTTGTATGATTTAAGTGGATACTTGTTAACACTAGGGCTGAGAATAAACAGTAAAAAGACGAGAGCTTTAAAAATAGGTAACAAAACAGATTTCAATTATGTTTATTTTCATGATGCTGAGATTAATGATGTTTTTGAGATTAAACTTATGCAAGAAATTAAGGATTTAGGCATAACTATTCATTGTACGGCTTCTGCTGAGAGACATATTGAAAGGATAGTAGGCAGTGCCAAGAACAGATTGGCACTAATAAATAGAAATATTTTATCGAGTGAAATAAAATATAAAATGTTTATAATATGGATTAGACCGATATTAGAATATGCTGCCGCTACTTGGAATCCTTTAGCAAAGGGTTTGTCTATTAAGATAGAAGCTGTACAAAGAAAAGTTGTGAAACAAATAAGTCCTATCTCCTGCACTATATACGCCACTAGATTACAGTTTGTATCACTGCATCCTTTATGGTTTCGGAGGATGTGCTATTGCATAAAAGTTTTCCATTTGAACCAGTGGACTGGTGCCTATATGAATCCAATAAGAAAGAGTCATGAAGTTGGAACTAGATCTGGTCATTTTGCAATATCTCCACCATTGGTGGGGAATGTTGCGAGCAAGCTATTCTCTTTTTCAAAAATTTTCAAAATTTACAATCAATTGCCAAAGGGGCTTAGAGAAACGCCTCCATCTAAAATGTCTCTTAAATTTTTATCTACCGAACTAGAAAAAGTGTTCAATCCTGCTGATATTTTTAATTTTGATTATGATAATACTTTCTCGTGGTTAAATAAAAGACAGGATTAATTGTTTTAGCAGCATAACTTCTCGAGATTCTATCTTCAAGTTTTGTACTATTAAAACTGAAACGTTATGCATTATATATCATGTTAATCAACAATACATACAATCAATTATTAGTCATGGTTCCCTTTTTTGCATAATGTTACACTCGAATAATACATTAAATTTTTCTATTTTTGATGAAGAATCTATCACTCTTTATAACCGAACTTTCTGATGCTGATAAATTGTACAGTACAACTAATTGCACATATTTATGTGATGTGATATGTTTTTATATTGTACATTTTCTAATTTTATTATTTGATGGAACATGTAAGGTTTGAATCCAAATAAAGATTTTCTATTCTATTCTATTCAAGTCAACCCACCATTGGTGGGGAATGTTGCGAGCAAGCTACTCTCTTTTTCAAAAATTTACAAAATTTACAATCAATTGCCAAAGGGGCTTAGAGAAACGCCTCCAACTAAAATGTCTTTTAAATTTTTATCTACCGAACTAGAAAAAGTGTTCAATCCTGCTGATATTTTTAATTTTGATTATGATAATACTTTCTCATGGTTAAATAAAAGACAGGATTAATTGTTTTTCAGCAACATAATTTCTCGAGATTCTATCTTCAAATTTTGTATTATTAAAACTGAAATGTTATGCATTATATCATCTTGTTAATCAACAATGCATACAATCAATTATTAGTCATGGTTCCCTTTTTTCTTACAAAATGTTATACTCGAATTATACCTTAAATTTTCCTAATTTTGATGAAGAATCTATCACTCTTTACAGCTGAACTTTCTGATGCTGATAAATTGTACAGTACAACTAATTGCACATATTTATGTGATGTGATATCTTTTTATATTGTACATTTTCTAATTTTATTTTTTGATGGAACATGTGTGGTTTGAATTCAAATAAAGATATTCTTTTCTATTCTATTCTATTCTCCACTAGCACGTCCATTGGCACCACACAAACATAAGGCTGCTGAGCAAGAATTCGCCATGCTACGTCAACAAGGCATCTGTACACGATCCAGCTCACCTTTTGCGTCGCCTGTGGTAGTAGTACCAAAGAGTGAACCAGACACATTCAGGGTGTGCGGGGATTATCGTATTCTCAATTCTTGCACACAGTCTGATTCGTACATCCTGCCAATTCCAGCCGACCTTCTCAGATCTGCTATCGGTCATGTTGTGTATACAAAACTTTACTTGGTAAAAGCATACTATCAAGTACCGATGGACAAAGACTCAGTGTCATATGCTGCATTCAAATTCACCGGAGGTGGCACGCACGAATATCACTATATGCCTTTCGGTCTCAAAAATGCCTGGCAAACATTCCAACGCGTTATGGACGAAATACTAGATGGTCTACCATTTGTAATTCCATATCTAGACGACATCCTGGTATTCTCCAACTCAATGACCGAACATATACAACATATTGAGATCCTGCTCACATATCTAGCAGACTATGGCCCTCGATTTCATGGCAACAAATGCGTCTTTGCACAGAAATCAATTGAATTCCTCGGTCATCAAATTTCCGAAGAAGGCATGACACTAATACCTACTAAGGTTCGTGTTATTCAAGATATATAGCCTGTATCAATCATTCAAGTGAAATTAAGTTGATAAATATTAATTCCGCTTTGACCTATTTTAACATTTACTTTTCTAAATTTATTTATTACAAGTGGTATCCCGATAAAGAGGGAACAAAATAATGTGAATACCAGGTGTAAAATTTTCACACTAAATGATTAAGAGTTAGTCAAATTAAATTAAATAAGGATGCAGTGTTTCAATATAATAGAAAGTTAAAATTAAAATAAAAACGGTCATAAAAGAAATTGAAAATTTCTTGCTAATAGTGTAAATATTGATTTACTTTCTTCCTCAAGCAAACGTAAATGTTTATTAAAAGACGCTACACTAACAAAAGAAACTAAGTTAATAAATACAATAAAATATCAAGTAATCAAGGATTAAACTCTAAGATAATACAAAAATAAATTATGAGATATGAAATTACTCACTCCTCGCCTTCTAGAAGTTAATAACAATCCCATGTTATTTTTAATTTACTTGAGCGAGTTTCTGATTCAGATTCGTGCATCCTTCACTTCTTACCATTATTTAATGCTCTATCCAAGTTGGAACTAGTGATTTTCTACGGATGTTTAATTCATGATTTCATTTCTCGATTTAGTTTCGAGGGATTTTCGAAAAATTCTTGTTGATCTAATACGACCACAAATAGATATGCGTATGCAGCCATCACAATTAATTGTGTGTCCTGTCTCTACTCTATGATGTGCGAGATCCAATCTATTAAAATTGTCATATTTGCACGCTGTTTTATGTTACTCTCTTTTAAATTGAAAATCGGGATCTTAACATCGATTATAATTAGAAGCTTAAGATTCAACATACAAAAAATTGGGAAGTTGAATTAGGTAGAATGTGAGAAATATTTGGTGCTAATGGGTATCTCCTCAAGTTAATTGAAGCAACTATGATGAGCGCCATAAGTAAATTTAATCATAACTGGATGTATGTGAAGTTGAATAAAACAAAAAAGAGGTTGGAGAGTCATGGTGTAAGAGGTATTGCCATTTATGTAGGTGGTATTTTGTGGGGTAGCGGTTTCTCTAGTGATTTTAAGATTCCTGCATGTGCCTGGTAGCTGACGTCGGAAGAAATAGGTTTCGTGAGCCGTGCTTATGATCAGTCTCTTATATTAGCTGAGGCCAGACTCCATTACCAGCGTCGTGAAGTGAGAAGGCTAAGTCGAAGTATCATACGTGTATTATGGTATGCCATTCCTACATATGCCTGGCAGTTGACGTCGGCAGAAATTGGTTTCGTGGGTCGTGATCAAAATCTGTCTCAGACCCCTTTCCAATGGGTGATGTGAGAAGGCTAAGTCGAAGTTTCATACGTGTATTATGAACAAAGTAAATTAAAATTCAATGTAAGTCAAAATTGACCCTGCTCAACACTAAAATATTGTTAACACAAAGTTAATATCAAGGCACAAAAGCATAAAGTCATAAATCACGATAAATAAATCTAAAGAGCCTTATCAGTATAGTTTAGAGTCACTAATAATTGATGAAGTGCACACAAAATATAAGTCCTGGCTTTGACAGCTAAAACACAGCAATCCACTGCATGCTACCGGTGTGTTACGCGCGGGTGTGTGTCTATTATTAAACAAAACCCTATAAATTACAAATAAAATTGCAGCTCAAGAAATTCCAATTAAAACTACTTGAAACTAATAGAGATTGTTTCTAAGATCACAACTAAGAGAAATTTTTCCTAAAACCATAATTAGTACATGTGACCCTAAGGTGGACCGTACCTACCGAAATTGAAACTCGTTGGGTTGTAACGCGGGGCCGCGCGTTACAATGGTACTACCTGACACAAAGTTAAGCCGGAAAATAAAAATGGTAGCATTAAAATACAATATACGAACTATTTTAAAACAGGCCCTTACACTAGGTACTAAACTTCCCAAACAAAAGGAGCATATGCGTATCTAGTAAATTGTCAGATGTATTTAAATCACGGTAATTTCACTGAGATTTATGTACACGTACAGCAACCGCTTACTCTTCAATCCAAAACAAAACGAGAACACTTACACACAGGAATGATATAGGCTTATCTAAGGAGTCGCCAATATGTGTTATTAAATCATTGTGCACAGACAGACACATAAACAAACAAATTTGACGTGAACGTACCTAGTGAAATTACTGTTATGCTTAAGAGATTTAACAATAATTATAATTGAGACAGTATAAACTAAATTTTCCAATTAGCTTTTTGATTGACAAATCGTTTGTAGGATGTGCTTTGCGTTCAACAAGGCTTCCGAATCCGGAAATTTAAATATTCGGAATTTGAAGCAGGACAAATGATGCAAAAATCTTGTTTCGCCCAGCAAGGGTGATTTATCTAGTTAGCTTTTACTAGAAAAATATTGACTAGAATAATTTTTGAAAAACGACTAAACTTAGATTCTCAGCAAAATTAAGATTTTAATTTTACTAGATCATGTGTGCATCGTTTTCGTGGATATCCTGGAGAATACTAAACAAGGCCGCGATAACCAAACTTGTAATCATTTGGAATCAAGTGAGAATTCGTTGAAGCTGAAATAGAGAAAAACACACTTAGAATTAATAAGGAATTTCAAACAAACCTTTGTGACAAATGATATGGAGAGGATCCTGAAACTTGTTTAACAATAACTACCGCCGCGCCAAAAGCCATAAGTGTCTCGAGTAACGAGTTCGAAAGGATCAGATTATGCTTCCACTTAGTGGTATTTTTGATGAATTTATTTAAAAATGTAATTTAACCGCTTTATTAAATTTATCGCGTAGTAGTTTTCTTACTACCGAATGTAGTGTGTTGTAAACGGTTGTGGCCTTTGAACAAAGTAGGTTTTAATAAGGGTATTGGTGTATGGTTGGTTTGGTTTAGGACTTTTAATATTGCGTGACATCGTAGGAGGTTTTGTATTTATTGTAATAGGTTTTGCGGGGCAGTTGTCTATTTAGTAATATTTCCCCATTCATACATGTCCCTGGTGGCTATTGTTAATACCCGTACTCATGACTAGTCCCTGACCTTTTCCGAAGGGTGAAGGGAGATGTCTTACCTGGGTCATCAGACGTTTATTGAATGTAATGTTGCAATGCATGAATCAATTCACTGTTAAACCAAATAGACCGTGCTCTAGACGGCAACAAAATAATATATTGTCAACACAATTAAATGTCTTATACAAAAGTAGTCACAATAAACACAATCGGCTGAATCGTGATGAATTTATGTAAATGATTGAAAAAGTAAGAGGATATAAATCCAGACTGATTAGCAGTTTAGTTTAAAGTCACTGATAATTGATGAAAAGAAACACCAAAGTAAATCCGAAAAGTCTTTTGATTATGGTTTATAGTCACTGATAATTGATGGAAAGAAACACAATAGTAAATCCGAAAAGTCTTTTGATTATGGTTTATAGTCACTGATAATTGATGGAAAGAAACACAATAGTAAATCCGAAAAGTCTTTTGATTATGGTTTATAGTCACTGATAATTGATGGAAAGAAACACAATAGTAAATCCGAAAAGTCTTTTGATTATGGTTTATAGTCACTGATAATTGATGGAAAGAAACACAATAGTAAATCCGAGCTTGATCGTCATGTCACATAAATCCACTGCATGTTACCTGCGTATTGCGCGCGGGTGTGTATTATTATTAAACAAAACCCTATTAATTACAATTAAATTTGCAGTTCAAGAAATCTCAATTAAAACTGCTTGAAACTAACAGAGATTGTTGCTAAAATCACAGTTAAGAGAAATATTGTGTAAAACCAGAGTTAGACTATTTGACCTTAAAGAGAACTATATTTGTCACAATAAAAAACTTCGTTGGGTTGCGAGGCAAAGCCGCGTGCTAAAACATATATGAGTTTCCGTTGAGTAAAATTCGATGAAGTAAAGCTCGTAGAGTCATTGTGTACAACGAAGGTTACCTTAATATAAACATTACTCCATATGTGTTGGAGATTTAAAAGGAAGAGGCGCTCTTGATACCTTTGACCAACAGAGTAGCACATTTCAGAAGGCGATAGGCAAACCTCTTTAGAGTAAAAGAGGATATCAATAAAAGGGATCATTAAAACTCGCTGGTGTAGAATATGAGATGCAGAACATAGGCTTTGGATAGCGTAAGTTTCAGGATAGTGTTCCGCGTCTTGAAGAATATCATGCTAATCCATTTGAACAGCTTATATATTATTCGGTTGTGGCGCAGTGAGAAATACAGTTAATTAGAAAAAGTGATACTTAAGCATTTGACCAAATCGATTTAGTCTAGAAGAAGGATAATGTTAGAAGACGTAAGAAAATTTAGAGAGTCAAAACCAAGCTTTATTTAAATAGCTTTATCCTGGTTAAGTTTGAGGATGATTTCGCCAAATTGAGCATGCTATAAGGATAACAGCTAAATACTGTTTGTTGCGGAGAACTAATATATATGCAAGTATGTATTAGGTGTTGCGAACCTAGTAACAAATTAGTTCACTTGTGACCAGAAGGATAAACCAAAGGCAGCATGAACGGAAAGTATAATCTCATGCACATTCGTTTCGTGCTTACTGGTGACTCATCAGTAGGAGCCGGTATTACGCCCTTTAAGCACTATATATTTTGGTGAGGAATGTGGAATAATAGGACGATACAATCTCCTAGACGAAAGTGTAAACCTGCAGAAGTGAAGCTAACATTATATAAAGTCTCGACATTGCGACTTCGCTAAATCACTATATAATATATATATCGAGTCTGTAAAGGATACAAACATTATGACTATTGTGTTAGTAACCAATACCAGCATTACAGTACCGTCCTATTATTCCACATTCTTTGACCAAATATATAGTGGTTAAAAAGCGTAATATCGGCTCCTATTGATGAGTCGCCAATAAGCACGAAACGAATGTGCATGAGATTATACTTTCCGTTCATGCTGCCTTTGGTTTATCCTTCTGGTCACAACTGAACTAAAATGTTGGTACTATGTTCCGACTCGGAAACCATACTGTTAGTACCATGTACCAACATACTATATTATATAGTGTGAGGTGGCGTTGAAGTCGCATTGTCGTAGACTTTATATGATGTTAGCTTCACTATTGCAGGTTAATACATTCGTCTAGAAGATTGTACCGTCCTATTATCCCACATTCTTGACCAAATTATATAGTGGTTAAGGGGCGTAATACCGGCTCCTACTGATGAGTCGCCAGTAAGTACGAAACGAATGTGCATAAGATTATACTTTCCGTTCATGCTGCCTTTGGTTTATCCTTCTGGTCACAAGTGAACTAATTTGTTAAGGATAACAGCTGATCAAAGGATGATACAAGAGAGCCTAGAGTAATAGGGTCGTTAAAGACTACAACTGTGCCATCGTTATATTTAAAAAGTTTGAATTTTTTATCCTTAACTTAAATTTGAGAATGTGCAATCATGACAACAGTGTTTCAGTACGGAACAAATGGACGTTTGGATTTAATTTCTTTCATATATTTCACGACTATGGTCGATGAGAATTAAGATTATTATCGACTCCCGGAATTACTGGTCACTACTGTTGAATTAGAGTGTGCAGAGTACCAGTCAGAAAGTCATTTCAGACTGTTATCTGAAAAGTTTCTATTATTACAGCCAGTGAAGTTATTATACGGTTCCTTTTATTTATAAGTATGTTTGCTTATAATAATTGATATTTTCGACGAGAATCGGAGGTCGATCTAATGCAACTTTCAACTGTAAGCACTTGCGTATTTATCGTAAAATGAATAAGTTCATCCAAATGTTATAGTTAATAATCGCGTACTTGGTAAGTAGTACGTAGAGTAGGAGGTACCCAGGAGCTTGCACGTGAGAGAGGGCCGAACATATGCGGCTCACACGCTTCCATGGTCAACAGCTTTACCTCTTCGATGAAAGGAATAACCACTGATGACGTCCATATCTTCTTAGCACAGCCATCAATTCTTTCATGTCTCCCAGTAGAAGCTGTACACTGAATGCTTGCTCCTACATACTTAACATATTGCTGATGTTTTATCTCAGAAGAAATATAAATAGCTGTTTCATGAAACTACACAGAGTTAAATTCCGTCCTATGACCAATTTCAAACGCTGGTTAACTTTTAAAATTAATCATCATCCCAAGTGTTTTTAAATACATACGCATGTCATGCAGATCTAGTTTAATTGTAGCCTTAGAGATGTCAATATTTTTATCAATTATACGATGCTGTTTGGGTGATCAAACTTTAGTGGGCTAATCGCCCTAATAATACCATCAAACTCCTTTTGGAGGATAAGCCGTCTCCATGTGACATTTCATGGCTTATCCTCCAAAAGGAGTCAGCCGCAGTAAAGTAAAGTAAAGTAAGTACCATAAAACGATATAGAAGCAAAGGATTTTGAGATATCAGTAAAGATATTTAAGGCATCCATAGTCTTCTAATATTTGCCACACTGCCAAGTGGATAGAATAATTGTGATAGTAGATCGTTATTTCGAATTGGTATTTATCAAAATTAGCCGGTATATCAGAGACCAATTGATTTAGTATTCATCGTAAAATTATCTTCAAATTGCGGGGATAGTTTATATTATATTTTAATTATTAGTATTCGTTGGCTTAATAGCTTTATGTGTTGGTTTGACCACAATTGTTAAAATACCATGTGCTATTGCACCGTCACTCAATCGATTGCTTGAAAACGCAAAGCTTATTTAAAAAGGTTAAAGTCATTTGAAGTATATTATAAATTAACATACCCGGATGATTTTGGATTTTACTTTCATAGTTAGTTTTACCAGTATATCACAATAGATAACTATGTTTTGTCGATTGTCCCAAGCAGCATCAGTTTTACTTTTTCCTTGTACTTGCTGTAGACATTCAGGAGTTTTTTGCTAACATAGGGCTGTACTTAGGCTTAATCAATACAATATTTTTTGGTCTTTGATAAATCACCAGTAGTAGAGAATCCATTTTATTTTCGATCTAATTTGACACTGTTAATCAAAACATATATCACATTACCATCTCGATTAATTCTTAACTTGTACGATTTTTATCCATCTTTTGGGTATGGTAACAGCAAAATTACAAGTATAAAATAGATCATATAATAACAAAGACACACCAGAAACGAAAGCCTTAGTGCTCCTTGTGGAGGAAGTAGTTATTCCGACAAATTAAATAAATAATGTATTCAGAGGTTTAGACCTACATTTCGATTTTAAATGAAGGACATTTGTAAAGAAAAGATATTTTAATACTTTCTATAATATACTTTCTTGGTTTGTTCTGAGCATTCTTATTTTTATTATGTGCTTGGTTTCAATTGTTGTAATTTTTCTTAAGGTGTATGAGCCCTCTCTGTTTGAATATTGTTACCATCTGGAATTGTTTCGCAGCTTCTTTTATATTGCTATTTATGCTCGAAATATTTTTGATAACACAAGATTATTTTCTAACTCAAATATATAGGGGTGACAATGAAAAATAAGTTAATTATTCTCGTTTCTGAGTTACATTCCTTTCTCGCTTTAACTCGTGAGATGCACCGTTAAGTGAAGAATTTAGTGCAGAGTGTAATATTTTATAGTTAAATAACTACAGCTATGGTTATCAAAGATGGTAATCCTAACGACACAAAGGATCCACTGGAGAAATATCAGGTCTTAGCCTGATAGATTTTAATGATAAGGCTAGCTCATCAATCTACACTTTACATCCTGTTTGCCTTTGGCAAGAAATGTGCAGCTACAGTCAGAAAATTAGAATTTTATTGGAATGGCGCACCAAGAAATATTATGTGGTGAAATGGGAGACTCAAATGGGATGAAATATTGAAATAAATAAATATTCATTAAGCACTACTTACCTTGACCAAGAGTTTGAGCTTATATGCATATAGTAACTCGCTAGACAGTCTCTATGTAACATAAAGTTAAAATATCAAGAAAGATAGCACGGAAGTGTTGAATTGAAGTTAATAATGATATATTCAAGCACCGGGAAAAAACTTGAACAAGATTACGTATCAGTGCAATTAAGTGAAAAAACTTGATTCAACTGAATGTCTAGTTTATAAACAAATTGCTTTAAGAACTTTAAATAAAATATTTAACTTTAATACACAAATCAAACCCCAATCAAAAATTCATGCAGAGTAAATATATTAGGGTATCCATTTTGAATACAAATGAACTGTCATTTCATGACAATAAAATAAACAATTCAACATGATTATAGCATGGTGGTAGGTGATTTTAATAAAAGGCAAGACTACAAAATAAACAGTCTACTCTCTAATCATGTGCTAAAGCAAATTAAAAACGAATCAGCTAGATAAACAGTTAAATACTGTTAGTTGCGGAGAATTAATATGTATGCAAAATTTTATTAGGTGTTGCGAACCTAGTAACAAATTAGTTCAATTGTGACCAGATGGATAAACAAAAGGCAGCATGAACGAAAAGTATAATCTCATGCACATTCCTTTCGTGCTTAAAAGCGACTTATCAGTAGGAGGCGATATTACGCCCTTTAACCACTACTGATTAGTCGCCAGTACGCACGAAACGTATGTGCACGAGATTATACTTTCCGTTCGTGCTGTCTTCGGTTTATCCTTCTGGTCACAACTTATCTAATTTGTTACTAAGTTCGCAAGACCTAAAACACACTTGCATATATATTAATTCTCCGCAACAAACAGTATATACCTTTTATATATTGAATTTAATAATGTCATGCTTACCGCGAAATGTGATAACTGATATCGATCAAGGCCAGATTGTATGGATTTACTGGAGTAACAGATGTTCAGAAATAGTTGTAATTCACAATTTCGGTGAACTGTAGCATACATTGATATCTATCATGTTGGTACCATTTACCGACTCGGAAACCATAGTATTAGTACCATGTACCTTTTGGGTACCATAATGTTGGTATCGGTTACTAACACAATAGCCATAATGTTAGTATCCTTTACAGACTCGGTATATATATTATATAGCGTGAGTTAGCGTTGAAGTCGCATTGTCGAGACTTTATATAATGTTAGTTTCACTACTGCAGGTTTACACGCTCGTCTAAGAGATTGTATCGTCCTCTTATCCTACATTCCTCACCCAAATATATAGTGGTTAAATAGCGTAATACCGGCTCCTACTGATGAGGCGCCAGTAAACACGAAACGAATGTGTATGAGATTAGACTTTCCGTCCATGAAGTCTGGTTTATCCTTCTGGTCATAACTGAACTAATTTTTTACTAGGTTCGGAACACCTAATACATAATTAAATCAGCTAGATGTTTAAAATACCTAGATCATGTATATTTAGAAATGTAATCGGTTAAGTGGCACAGTTATGAATTTGATAAGTAATTTATAAATTTGGATCACACACAAATTAAATTACGGTGGAACACGAGTATAAGACGACAGAAATTTACTTTTGAGACTGCACACGTACATTGTTCCAGAATTTATTGGAATATTTCCTGAGAATTAAGTTTAATATTTGATTGTGAATGTTTTTATCTTATGAACACTAATGAATTTGTTTCTTTTGCTTCAATGTTATTATCTAATCAATTTCATACGTCTATATTTACAAATACCATACCGAAAAGAACGGATATAAAATTATGTAAACAAAAATTAGATGGCATAAAATACTTAAATGTAATCTTATCAAATGTTTAAAAACTAGGTTATGTTGAAATATGTCTTTAATCACTGCAGACAGAATTTTACTTGTGTGTTGATGGTCTGTGCACATTTGGGCTACACTGATGCGCTTCAACGCCATAATAGGTATATCAATAGGGAAGAGAGTTAAACCTAAAGTAGTCTCAATGCTCGCCAAATAGGAATGAGAGCTCTACTATTACATGGTTAGAAGACAGAAAAGCATCAGAATATCATGCTACTGTAGATCTATTTAGTTTTTTATATCGTGTATTATCACTTTGGAGATTTTAAAGCTCGAAGAAATTCGTAAACATCAATCAGGTGATTACTCCGAGTTCTAAACCTCCACATTCCGCATATATTAGCAAGCGATTTGCCGTCAAGCGGAAGCCTACGATGATGACTATCAGTATCATCGTCATCATTATAATGCACAGAAATACCAAAGCCATTAAGTTATATTTAATTGATAATGAACAATACGAACGTCTGCTTCTTATGGTTATATAGCAGTGAAACATTAGTCACTTTTGGCTTTTGTGTGACTGTGCATGATGATGATTTTTACGATGATCATAATGATGATGATGATGGTGATAATGAAATTAATTCATCACTTGTGAAGCACGTCCTGAAGTCAGCGTAGTTGAAAGTCAGTATGACAGGAGACTGCACGTACACTTAGTGAGCTGTAAAAATCAAACGTGACTTCTGACTAGAATGGTAAATGCACCGTGCTTATATACTATTGAAATCAAAAGCTCGCACGGGTTTGGTTAACGGTACATTTAGCTTGTTTTTATTGGTGCCGCGTAAATTAATTTTGTATTTCATTTACGCAAAATGTCGGCCAATTTTTTTTGAGCCGTTACACATACATCACGAAGTCATCATTCTACGTTTTCTTGACGATTCTTGCGGAACCCATTTCAACATGTCGTGCTGGTACCTAGCTAGATTTCACTTTCATATTGTTTCGATCTCTTTCCTCAGTTTTCCTGGTTAAAATCTATACTTCTTTTTCACATTTATCTGGCTCTTCTTCTTTTCCACACATATTCGGGTCAGATCTCTCCTCGGCTTCTTGTTACGTCGATGAGTATTCGTTTCTCAGTCTCCTTCTCCGTCAAGATAAACTGTGCATGCAGCGATCTAGTGCTACACACTCTACAGTGCCATTTACTTCTATAAATGTATTTGTATCAGTCCTACGATTGACTTTGAATAGTCCCTTATAGAACGGAGTCAGACAAATTTGTCTGTTCGCGTTAGCTATCTTTACACGATATGCTAGCTTTAAATCTGAAGATTCATACATAGCATTTAGACATTGGACCTTCTGTCTTGGTTAGAGCCAACTAACTCATTTTATCCCTCAGTGCTGCAACGAAATACTCTACCGAACAAGAGGCCCAATCGAGACAAATCGGAGCTTCTTTTAGAAGATCTCCAGGTAATCTCAATTGTTCTTCATTAACAAATTCTGCTATTGATGCTCCTAGCTGAGCTCTGTATTTATTCCGTATTGCCAAGCAATCTATGGACAAATCATGTAATCAGCTGGATCCTCTAGTGCAGTTTAATGCAGATTTCAGCTCCTTGCGCAGTCTCTCAACCATATCATTAGCTCTGGGATTATATGTCCATGTGTGTATTTATTCTATTCCCATGATCTGCTAAATAGTTGATACATTGAATGACTGCTACGATCACTAGTTACCTTTACCGGTATACCATATCGTGACATCCAATTATGCAATAACATAAGTAAGACTTCTTTAGCTGCCATATCATTCAGGATTGCTACGTCAAACTGACGATTAAAACGATCAACCATCGTAAGTAAATATCTCTGCCTAGAAATTTATGGCATTTCTACTATATCAATATGTGCTTGCATGAAACGACCCGCTGGTATACCAATCGTTTTAACTTCAGTTTTAGTATGGCGCCAAAATTTACAACTTTGACACCGAGGACATGTCCTTACCCAAGCCTTTGTGTCTTAAGACATAGTTGGCCAAACATATCTGCAGTGACCATCCTGATAGTTGCCTTAATGGAAGGATTACCAAATTCATGCAGCTGTTGAATTACCTTATACCTAAACTCTTACGTTACATAGGGTCTAGGTTGGCCTATGTCGATTTCACACGGTAATCACTTATCTGCAATCTTCTTGTGTGTTTATGTGGACTTCTTCGCTAACACAGCTAGAAAAGAATGAACAACTTGTGCTTTCATCAATTGCTGGGAATAATTATTAGAAGATGTAACAGAGCAGACGAGTGACTCCGAACGGATCATATCTTTGTCTGACACGTTTTGTCTACTCAGAGTATCTGCTACAATATTCTTTTTCCTGAAATATAAGTAATGGTAAAATAAAAATCTGCAAGTCGGGTTATTTGTGAATTCACCCACCGAGAATAATTAAGCCTATTCGTTTTCTCTAGAATGCTTATCAATGGCTTACGATCATTTAATATCGTAATATGATGTAGATCTAGATAGTGTTCAAAATGCAGCACTGCAGAATTAACCGATAGTAATTCTTTCCAAAGCATGTAATATCGCTTTTCACAATCTTGTAGATTCCGATTATAGAATCCTATCTGCTTGACTATACCATAATCTCTCTGATATAACACTGCCCCTATGGCTACATCGGATGCATCTGTGACCAGCTCCATAGGCTCAGTCCAATCCACAGTTACTAATGTTGTGATTTGGCTTAACAGGTGTTTGGCCCTCTGAAGTTTCTCTTTGACGTCTTGGCTAAAATTAATAGGCCAGGACTTCTACCAACTTATTATATTCCAACTTAGCTAACGCGGCGTCCAAGTGCCCCGGTGTTCCTACCTTGATTGACTACATATAGCGATATCATCCATATACACTCTAGCAAATAGACAGTCCTATAGAACCATCTCGGTCAGACACTGGAATGTCTGACTTATTTTCTTCAGAGCAAAAGGCATGCATAAGAATTAATGCAATCCTCTTCCATAAAATTGCACTGAGGTGAACGATATAGATTCTGCCTCCATATGTACTTGATAGTACGCTTTCTCCAAATCTCACCCCATTATATCCCTGGGAAAGATACCCTGATTCGATAGAGGATTCGAATCACCTTTCGTTGCAGAATTCAATAGACGGTAATTACCACAAACTCTCCACTGGCTTGTGAACTACCTCTACTGGAGATGTAAAGTTTGAATTTGAACGCCTACAAATTCCTCCTTTTCGTAACCGCTTCAACTCCTAAATAGCAACCTGTTGTTTATGTTATGCTAACAGTTGGGCCTTCAGGAACAGTTTAGTGGTGCCACCAACTCGATTTTGTGTTATATGCCTGTCTTCAGCCCATTTTGCTTAGCATTGAATGGTAGAAACACGGCCAGGTGTTTCACGATGACATCCGCCAAGTCATCGGCGACTACGGGTCACCATCTTGGTGCCTTATCTAATGGTTCTTAATTTCGGATCTAAAGCAAGGTTGAAATGAATCAAAAAATCCATCCCAATAATGTTATCTTTCATGTCAGCAACCAGAAAATTCCACATGAATGGCGATTTATGCCTCAATGTCAATGACAATTCTTTAACGCACTTAAACTTAATTTGACTTCCATTAGCAGCCAATAATGGATAATCGAATGTGGGTCTCTTATTTTCCACTACATCGAATCTAACTTTGCTTGCTTATTGTAACTATAGCAAACAACCTTTTTAAGATTATCTTCCAGCCGATTTATAACAAATTTACGGACTGATGTATTGCACATATCTTCCATCAAATCTCTCGAACCAAACTTTGATGGTTTTAGGATGCCTGCAATATACATTCCTTGGAGTCTTGTATGCGCAAACCACTCCTACAGCTCCTAGTAGCGGAAGTTCAACTAGTTTTCCGGAGAGTTACTCCCGGCCACAGGACGAGTAAATTCTTTTTAACGGTGACCACCACCCATACGTGGAAGCGTGCATCTTTCAGCCCCATCACTTCCCAAGCTCCGTATATTTACGATGGAAAATGAACCATTCCTGTGGTCCTTGAGCATCTTCATGCGATTCGCCTTCCCGATGCTTGGAAGTTTACTTTTAACCACAGAAAATTTCAATACCTCTGCTGAAACTTTCAATATTTGGTTTAATCCAACACAAGTCTCGTCAGAGCTAACTTAATACTTTCTCCAAGGTGAAAAATCTATCTCAGAGATGTCTGATTTGCTGCTCAAGGCGAGAATCTGCTGTTAATGCATACACCTTAGCTTCCTTCTCGCGATAGACTTTATCCAACCCTTCGAGCTTTTTTGGTGATTCTAGTTCCAATGTATTATAGATATTCAGAGTATCTCTTAATCTTACAAGAAATTCTACTAGAAATATACTGTTCAAAACTTCTTGAAAAATGTCAAGCCCGATGGATTTCGAAACTAATTTGTCATAAAATTCAGTTGGAATTTGATTTTTCATTTTTTTTCCTGGTGTAATAAGTCAGTCATCTTCTCTATCCTCTGGGTTGATATCGTCGGGTGAAATTCTTTATCTAGAAGCTCAAATACATTTAATTTTTCATTCTCCATTAAAAAATTCCTGAGTCAGGTTTCTTTTCACTCTCTCAGGCAAAGTCCACCAGGCCAAAGCAAATATTTCTGTAGGGTCGGTTATTCTTTTTTGTTTAAAATAAAATTTTGCGTCGTCGACCCATTCAGAATGGTTATCTGGTGTGTACATGGTGAGTCTTACAGTGCTTTCTATAGAATTGCGGTTAACGCGATCATCATTTAAAGCATACCTTCCAACATGATGATCCTGGCGCGGCTGCCATCTTTTGTAGAGGCCCTTT
Source organism: Eudiplozoon nipponicum (assembly GCA_029291075.1). Taxonomy (NCBI): domain Eukaryota; kingdom Metazoa; phylum Platyhelminthes; class Monogenea; order Mazocraeidea; family Diplozoidae; genus Eudiplozoon; species Eudiplozoon nipponicum. The sequence continues at coordinate 74,824 of JAQBSW010000161.1, read as the reverse complement.
GATCACTACCATAGGCGAACCTCTCAGATGCCAGGCTCGGTTAACCTAAAAATACGGAATAATCATCTTGTAGGAGACTTTTGCGAGATTAATTCTTCCCTACATTAGTTTGGTAGCGGCTGTGGAGATCCGTGCACCTGATTAATCCCCGGCTTTTTCCCGATGGGTGATGAGAGAAGACCAATGCGAACTATTAAATCTGTATTGTAAAACACACCACGTCTGGAATCATAAGTAATCCAAATTGACCGTGCTCTAGACGGCAATAAAATCAAATTTTAACACAAATGACTGTCTTAAACACCAGTCACAGTCAAACTAAATTGTCCGTACTCTAGACGGCAAAAGTAAAAACAGTATTCACTAAGATGAATGTTTCATGCACAAGTCACAGTTAAACAAAATTGTCCATGCACTAGACGGTGGTAAAATGAACGCTATTTACAAATTTGCATGTCTTTCACACAAGCAATTATTCCTTCACAAATGTCTGAATTGAAATGAATATATGCAACCGATTGAAAATACATGATGATATGAACATAGTCACTGTTAAAATTGTCACTGAAAATAAATGGATGAAATTCGTGTAAAGACTTCAATGACAGAAATTCACAAATAATTAGTTCACTGTTTGCTATGTTTTTAACTTATGTCATTATAATAATCCATTGTTCTCTGAAATTCGGATAGGCATAGTTAAATGTGAACAGTAAATCCCTCGCGTAAACTGCGAATAATCCAACTGAGCGAAATAAATCCACTGTGACACAATAATCCACCGCATGTTCCATGCGTATCGCGCGCGGTTGTGTATATTTAATAAACAACCCTATTAATTACAAATAAAATTGCAGTTCAAGAAATCTCAATTAAAACTGCTTGAAACTAACAGAGATTGTTTCTAAAATCACAGTTAAGAGAAATATTGTGTAAGAACAGAGTTAGATTATTTGACCTTAAAGAGCACTGTATTTGTCAAAATCGAACATCATTGGGTTGTAACGCGGAGCTGCGTGTTACAATCTAATTCAAAATAACTAAATCCCGCAGAACTTTCTCTTAAGTTATATTTCTTAAATCCTTAGATTAATTTCAACTATCCCCACATTTATCGTGGTTATTAATAATGTTAAATAAGTTTTATTACAACATATTTATTATAACAATGTGTGTGCTCACCGTCTCAATGAATGCCACAGAGAACAGAATCGGAAACCTTGAAAACAATTATCCACATTAATTACTTGAAGCAAATTTGAGATACTTCTCGTAAGGTCATTTAAGAATAATAATTTTTTGTGTTCTTCAAAGATTTATTATCAAAATGTTACAAGACAGTACCACACAGCAAAGAGTACCGCGCAACTCAAAATCTTAAGAAGACCGAATAGTAAAATCGCCAAAGAAAAGTCTAATTTTTCAACATAATTCAGAAAGGAAAATTACAAAAAAATTACAAAATCTTTTTCAATACAAAACATTGCATTATGAAATCAGCAATAATGGGGAGGAAGATAAATCCTCCGCCAAAATTAAAGTAACATTAACTGATAAATTTAAACCACCTTGGCTGATTGTAACGAATTTTATTTAAAAAGAATTTTTTCTTTTATTTTCCAGAACTTTCTTTGTTTAAATATTGGACTTTGAATGGTGCGACCTTTTTGAGTTTTCGAGCGTCACGGTCCTCGACTGGTTGTATCTTCCTTTTATCTCATTTTCTTCATTAGAAACTGATCAAATTAATCAATATATATCTGCTTATACTGTCTTGTTTTTTTTTACTGCAGCACACATAGAAGGGACGTTCTGGAACAGGTAATTTAATAATTTTGTTGTTCACGCATATCTCCTTCCAGATTATTTGTTTGGGTGTTTTGCGCGAGACAGGTTTCAAATTCTGATTTGCCTAACATTAAGTGTCGATTTAATAATTAAACTTCACAGATATGGATGCTGATATTAAATTTGAGGACACTAGCAAGTTAGTGCAGGATATTTCAGATTTTAATTTAGCAAATGCGAATGGAAATATAAGCATATCAGATTATACTGTAAATGTTAGGACTACAAGCGATCTGGCATCTATGGGGTTCTCAGACACGAATAGGTTAGGAGCCTCTGCAAAATTTGGCGACAGTGCCAGTCCAAGAATTTTAAGTCTACCGCAGTATAAATCTGAAAAACCTTTAAATTGGCTCGGAGATGCCCAAATGATACTTAGTGCTTATAATATTGTAAATCCTATGGAGAATCTTGTTGCAGCATGGATGGCATTGCCTGAAAATTTCCAAAATGCTTTGGAAAATTTCAGAGACAGAACTGTGGAAGAAAAACCGTACAATGTATTTGAGTCATTAATGGCTGAAATTCAACAGAGATATCAGCCTGGAAGATCGGCACAAATGTGCAAATTATTACGCTTAGAAAAAATGGGGCGTCAATTACTGTCCGAATTTTACGAACGCCTTCGCACAAAAGCTTCTAGGTTGAATATATCCAGAGATGTAGTCAACTCCATTTTCACAGCTGAGCTACAAAGTAGGCTTAGAACCACATTGGAAGTATTTGACACTATGAGCATTGATTGGCCAACAAAACTCAGAGGGTTAGACGGAGTGTATAAACAGCAGGTACCACAAGTACATACTGTAATAGCAGATTCTGTCATGGTGCAACCAGTCAGGGCAGAGGCCGAAAACAACCTGACTATACAAGAAACCTTGTGTTTCTTATGTAGAGAAGTTGCTAGTTTACGTCGTGACATTTCGCAACTTCAGAGTCAGGATAGGTACACTAGACGTCGTGGGAGTCACTCGCGTTAACGCTTCGATGGCCACGCGGATGGTGTAAGGCACATTGCGAGTACGGACGAAGTGCCAAATGCCAAGGTGAAAATTGTATATACCCGCGATTAGGTGGACCCAAATGGAAAGGAAGCACAAAACCGGTAGAGAGAAATCCATCACCGGGAAAAGGACACAACCCGCGCTAGTAGGAGCCGTAAGGGGTGTTCCATTGCAAAGGCTCCCAGATATGCCTTTAAAAGGTATACTAAAAGCAAAGGATAAAAAGGCGACAGGACCAGTTAGCACCGATACAGAAGGCAAGAGAGTCCGATTCTCACTAAGCGGAGATCTCGATAACATTGCCGGATAATCCAGCAACAAGTTCATTATTAAAGATAAATTATCTGCATTAGAATTTCTCATCGATACGGGTGCTGAGTTAAGCATAGTTAGGTCAGACGTGGTGGGTGAAGATTGCCCCCCATTTGATTATCAACTATGGGCCGCTAACGGTAGTCCGATAGGAGTGAAAGGGATAAAATAAATGTCGGTAACGTTAGGTCAGAAATCTTCATCTAGATGGAATTTTCTAGTAGCCGATGTCAAGGACCATATCATTGGCATGGATTTCTTGACACATTTCAAACTGACATTAGACCAAAAGCTAGGACTAGAGCAGAAGGCGTAGGGATGTCAACACCTAATGAGTCCAACACGTCGGCAGTTAGAACAGTTCTCTAACCTCGTCCAACAGTCGCACATGACTTCGCCGATATCATTGAGAAGCACCTAGCAGTGTTTCAAACTTTCAGGGCCAAAAGGATAGGATTGAAGACAGGATTAGAACACCAAATAGAATTGGTGGCTCCGTTGCCTTGTTCACCAAAGGCTCAACCATTGGCACAACACAAGCAACAGTTTGCTTTGTCCGAATTTCGCAATTGCGCAAGAGGGGATTTGTAGAAGGTCAAATTCCAATTTTGCTTCCCCAATAGTGGTAGTTCCCAAACCTGAACCGGGTCAATGGAGGGTTTGTGGGAATTATCGTCTATTAAACTCAGTGACGAAGGGTGATTCTTATCCTCTCCCTAACCAGAGTACTTTACTCCGAGATATAATGGGATATGAGGTTTATTCAACTTTCGATCTCCAGAAAGCGTACTATCAGGTACCAATGGAAGAAAGTTCGATACCACTCACCGCAGTCAGATTTCCAGGAGGGGGATCGCACGAATTTCTCCGAATGCCTTTTGGTTTAAAAAATGCCAGTCAGACATTCCAGCGTTTGGCTGAAGAAATCCTTCAGAATTGTCCATTAGCGAGGGTATATATAGACGACATAATAATTTTTAGTCGCTCACGAAATGAACATCGTACGCATTTGGAAACGGTTTTGACTAGGCTGGAACAATATGGATTAGTGCTCAAACCTAATAAGAGTAATATCGGTTTCTCTTCAGTTAGATATCTTGGTCATATACTTTCCAAAGACAGAATTAAACCTTTGGAAGATAAGATCCAAGCTATAAAGGACGTAACGGAGCCCCAAACCGTACGCCAGTTGCGGAGGTTCTTGGGTATGATCAGCTATTATCGTCGATTCATTCCAGGTCTAGCCGGAATTCTTGGATCGTTAACACGCCATCTCACTCGTGAAAAGAGCACGATCAAGAAGTCTTGGCCTATAAGCTTGAGTCCAGAAGACCGAGAAAAATTCCAAAAGGCCAAGGAAATGTTAAGTGACGTAACCACATTAGCACCTGTAGATTGGGAGAAACCTTTTGAGCTAATCACAGATGCCTCAGATGTTGCATTAGGGGCAGTGCTACAGCAAAGAGATCAGGACATAGTAAGACCGAATGGGTTTTATAGCCGTAAGCTTAAGGATTGAGAGAAACGTTATGATACGTTTGGCAAAGAGTTTCTAGCAGTGTATGCCGCAGTGCTACACTTCGAGCATTACTTAGACGGACATATGTTTAAGTTATTGACCGATCATAAGCCATTGATCGGTATACTTCGTAAGACAGCTAGGCTTAATTACTCTCGTAGAGTAAATTCCCAAATAACGCGGTTAGCGAGTTCGATTTCACTGTGTCTCATATTGCTGGTAAGGAGAATGTGGTAGCCAGACGCACTTAGCCGACCGAATGAAGCTGATGTCGAGCTGATATTCGAAGGGTCCATTGAAGTGTTTAGATGATTCTATGCATGATTTAGTTAGTCAAATCGAGGAAGCGCAAGAATCGGATCCCTTTACATTGGTTTTGTCCAAAAGGCCAGGATATGTTCGTAAGCTCATAAGTGGCAAGTGGTTGTTATGCGAAACGTCTAGAAGTCAACCACGACCATATGTGCCGTTGGAGTTACGGGCCAAGATTATCCAAGTGTTACACGATATGGGACATCCATCCATTAAAGCCACCATTCGATTAATTAACGACAGATACGTATGGCCGCACATGTCTAAAGACATACGGGTATGGGTAAGAGCCTGTGCCAAGTGTCAAACGTGTAAGGTGTGGAGACATACCAGAACCGAGATAAAGAATATTGGGATACCAATTGGACGGTTCAGATACGTACATATAGACATTGTCGAGATGCCTGAGGTTAATGGCAACAAATATTTGCTGACAATGGTAGATAGATTTAGTCGTCAATTCGAAGTGACGATTTTAAAAGACATGACAGCGCAAGAAGTCTTGTTCGCGTTTCTAAGTAATTGGATATCGCGTTATGGTGTTCCGGAAAAGGTCAGTAGTGATCGCGGTAGTCAATTTATGTCTGAGCTTTTCGAGAGTTCCCTCAACATCATGGGAACCACTGTATTGCATACTAGCGCGTACAAACCACGAGCAAATGGGATGGTAGAAAGGCTGCATCGTGAACTGAAAGCTGCATTAATGTGTACTAGTGGAACAAGCTGGAAACACGATCTTCCTATAGTACTACTCGCCATGCGCAACCAATATAGGGCACAATTAGGTACTTCAATAGCAGAACTGGTTTATTGGGAACCATTAAGTTTGCCTGGAGATCTTCTAATAGAAACTCCAAGTAGTCTTGATTGGGCTTCTAGTTATGTAGGAGCACTTAGAGATAAGATGTGTCGTTTGGCTCCGACCAAGACTAGAAAAGCAAAAACCAAATGCTATGTGTCCTCTGATCTAAGATCGGCTTTGCATGTGTATGTATCTAAGGAAAAGAGGAAGAATTACCTGACACCATTTTATAAAGGACCATACAAGGTCAAGAGAATGACTGACAAGAATGTCATCATAGAGATAAATGGCATTGAGGATTGTGTTACGTTAAATTGTTGCATTCCCCAGTTTACCTGGATAGACAGTATGACTGAATTAACAGATGCGTTGGATGACTGTCGTTTTATGTGTGCAATCCCATCATACAGGCACATAACGAAATGCAGAACTCAGAAGACGCGTTGTCTAATATAGCAAAATCTTATTCTACCAGTTCACATTATGAAAACTGTTTGACTATACCAGATGATACGGAAGAACCAGTGTCAACTGTACCGGCGCGATGACGACTTCAGGGGCGCCAGTTATGCACAACTCGTTCTGGAGGAGTGCAACGTCAGCCGAAAAATCATGATTACGTCTATTGACTAGCCGTCTTTTTTTGAGAAGGTGGTGTATGTGGAGGAAGATAAATCCTCCGCCAAAATTAAAGTAACATTAACTGATAAATTTAAACCACCTTGGCTGATTGTAACGAATTTTATTTAAAAAGAATTTTCTCTTTTATTTTGTAGAACTTTCTTTGTTTAAATACTTGACTTTGAATTGTGCGCCATTTCTAGTTTTCGAGCGTCACGGTCCTAGACTGGTTGTATCTTCCTTTGGTCTGCTGCAATTATCACATTTTCTTCATTAAAAAATGATCAAATTAATCAATATGTATCTGCTTATACTGTGTTGTATTTTTTATTGAAGCACGCATAGAAAGGTCGTTCTGGAACAGGCAATTTAATTATTCTGTTGTTTACGTATATCTCCTTCGAGATTATTTGTTTGGGTGTTTTGCACGAGACAGGTTTCACATTCCGATTTGCCTAACATTAAGTGTCGATTTAATAATTAAACTTCACAGATATGGATGCTGATATTAAATTTGAGGACACTAGCAAGTTAATGCAGGATATTGCAGATTTGAATTTAGCCGATGCGAATGGAAATATAAGCATATCAGTTTCTACTGTAGATTTTAGGACTACAAGCGATCTGGCATCTATGGGGTTCTCAGACACGAATAGGTTAGGAACCTCTACAAAAAAATCAAATTTAAAAAAATAAAACTTTATTTTTTTTATGTTGAGGTAACTAAACTCCAACATGTTAATTGACCTCCATACTTCTACATTTTAATTGATTGTTTACTGCAAAAAATGGATATTTTAGTTTACAAAATAAACTTTTCTTAATACAATGTTGCTAAGCAAAAAATTCTGTACAGATCGGCAACAAAAGGTAAATGTCACAAAATGAGTCATAAACTCTCTAAATATGACTATTTTCTTCATATGTAATTCATCTTTTTGTACCAATGGTTCTATTTAGGATTACTAAATATAATTGTTCAAATTTTAAATGTGGCAAGTTTATGCACCTAAAAGTGTTTTGTACTAAATATTACTATTCATATAGCGCATTTTATAAGTTTGTATATTGTGATTTGTTTTACTACTTCATTACGCTACTCAAGAAAACGAAACCTACCGCATATTTTGGATTTTTTTCCGTTTCGGCTTCTCCCTTTGATTTTTCTTTGTTTAGAGCTTTGTTCATTGGAGACATCTCGCTCTCGTTTTAGTTTGTCTGTAAATTTTAACATTTTTATTGTTGTTATCGAAAGATATTTGTTGCATGTGATTTTGTTTACAATATATGGGTAGGTTTACCAACAAACTCAGTTTTTCATTCCTTTTTGATATAATAATTAATTATAATTTTTCTTTAGGTAAATACACTGCATGTGTCACTTATGTATACCGATGCACCCTTTCCGAGATTTATCCTCAGTGACGCAAAACGGATATAACTATTCTTTGGCGAGCGTGCGTTCAGAACCGTCCTTTAGTACTCATTACGGAAAATTAGGATTACGCGGTGGAATGGCAGTTGCAACAGATATTTTTCCTTCCCACCACCATGGGCATCTCAATCATGCTCATATGCATCATATTGCACATAATCATCATACGTATTCGCCACATAACTATGGCTCCCATACGACTATTGTGCCTCACGAAGAAGCACAACCTAGAGTTCGTGTGTGGGATGTATGGGGCCATAATTTCGATGAAGGCATGCGATTAGTTCGAAAATTGCTTCGAGATACCCGCTTTGTAGCTATAGATACAGAATTCCCTGGTGTTGTCGCCAAGGTATCCGGTGAATTTGCCAGTAATTACGATCTGGCATATCACAATATTAAAGTGAATATAGATATGCTGAAGCCCATACAGATCGGGTTTAGTTTTTTCAATGAACGTGGAAAATGCGTCGATCAAATTTCTACCGTGCAATTTAACTTAAAATGGGATGTGAATTGCGAGACACACGCAGCTGATTCTATTCAACTGCTGGAGGACTCTGGTATTGATTTCAACAAGTTAAAGAATCACGGTATTGAACTACATCAGTTTGCGGAAACTTTTCTGACAAGTGGTCTTGTATTGAATGATGAAATAACCTGGGTTGGGTTCCATAGGTAAGTTTTTTTTGAAATTTTCATAGTTAAGCGCTTACGATTTTGCGTACATGATGAAGCTATGCACAAACTGGCCTTGCATGCCTGATGCGTTTGTGGATTTTCAGTATCAAATGCAAATTTATTTTCCCAGGATTGTCGATCTCAAATCTATGATGAACGAGTACAAACTCTTAAAAGGTGGATTGCAGGAATTAGCGGACGCATTAAGAGTGCCAAGAATAGGTGAAAAGCACCAAGCTGGTAGTGATGCCATGCTAACTGGAGAAACTTTCTTTCGCTTTATTGAGGTAATTATAATTTTTATATTTCTTAGGAACATTGCGATGGAAAGCTAGAACCACGTTTGCTTAATCTTGTTTATGGATTAAATAATTTCCCCAATGGAATTGCAGCTGCTTTGGGTAGGGGAAATGCACAAAGTCCCCAGTTGGAATTGGAGGGAGTGATGCGAAATAATTTGTCTGTGTTACATAATGCCGGTGTTCATAGTGCTGATCATTCTGGTCGTGTTTCAACTACTTCTTCAAATGGAGATAGGAGCAGCTAATTTGTGGATTTATGTAGTATATTATATGTAAAGAATGGTGGTTAGTATGTATTATTTTTTAATTTTATTTCCATGAAATGGCAGTTCATTTGTATACAAAAGTAATACCTTCAAACTTTCAATGTTGTACTTTCCCTGATGGTCCTGTTAATATTGCGTTGCGCTGTTCTTTCAAGTTTGTTTTCCCCTCACTATGACCGTCGTGTTTAGCACATGTTTCTATCTTGTTAATTATCATATGTTCTTGATCATTATTTCATCCAGTCTGTGCAAAGGTTTCACTCGCTCTTGTCTTTTGTATCATAGGTATGGTTTGGCTTAAGCCAATTGTCTGAACGTGAAGTGGCTTTCTGAACGGTACTATTTTCATTGGAAGCTTTTGGGATATTGACAGTAATCTAGTTATAATTATTTCCGTTTTTACATTTCCTTTGCCTTTTGTGTAAAGTGTGTTTCATCATTTTGACTTATCTCAACTGTATATTACGTTCTTTTATTTCGGATAAATACATGTAAATTGCCTTTAACTATATTTTGTGTGCCGTTTTCCTTACTATTGCTACTATCCAGAGTGCATACAATAGTCTGTAAGTACTTTGCTTATTTTACGTCGCATTTAATGTTCATTTCTGTAGTTGATTTTCAACTCAGATATATTTCTATTTATCCGTTTGCATCTACGTGTTCATCTTGTATTTTTATTCTGCATGCATTTTTATTGAGGTTTGGTTTGATTATCATAGTTAAATATCTTTGTTAACTTGCGATTGTTACTTATTTGAGCTTTGCTTCAAAAGAGAGACTTGTTTATATACTAGGAAGTCAGTTGGATCAAGTTCTGTCGGGTAAATGCACTGATCAGTTACCGTGTTGAAGTGTTCTGCCGGTGCTTCAACATAAGAAAGCCTGTGTACTTTTCCCGCCTCCGTGTATCTGTGATAAGAATGACCTGCAGTTTGTGAGCTTTTATAGCCTGCTTAAGTTAATATATGTGTGAGTGATTTATTACTCATTAAGTAAACTTTTTCCGCATTGATTCATCATCGATATCATTTAGATTATAGTGCATATGCTTTAAGATACTTTCAGACCACTGGTGATATATATTTGTATAAATACATTAAACCAACAATCTCATTATGCACTTTTCCCACTAATACGAATCCACCTTGTACATTAATCCTAAATTACTTTTTCACTATTCCACTCGTCAAGTCACAACCTATCATTATAATGCGCGTTGGGCATTCTTTTTCATTAATGAATTATTACGGTTATGAAAGTACCTATTTTTCCATTCATTTTGTATTACTTGAGACTAGAATAATCTATATGTATATTCTTATATCTCGTCCTTACTGTTTTTTTGTACCTCAGATATGTAGGTGCTTCTTTTTGGTATCACCGTTAATTTATCATTGAAATTTGTTTTCTTTCTATATATATATATATATATGAATATGCATTTGTTCAGAGTAAATACTAGTGTACATATGACAATATTTTTGCTAGTATTAGATCTTGCCATGCATTATTTGTAAATCGTTTTGCCGATTATCTGGTGGCGTAATCATAAATACGATGAAATAGTCAATCTTTATTGCGTTGCATTAGTTTCATTCCGACATCGACTAGTGAAGTTTGTCTAACTTTGATTTATTTCCAGATTGTTTCCTGAGATGTTTTTGCTTTTATTTTCGAGGCATAGTTTTAATGTTTTGAAACGACCGGTTCGCGTTGAATGTAAAAAATTAACCAGAACAAAATCAGATTCATTAAAAAAAATTGCTTTTAGTGCAGCTAGATTAAGATTTTTCTCTTGTACTTGTTATTTGTTTCTGGCGATATCTATTTATAAAATTCGCTTTTCTAGAAATTTAGTTCTTTCATAAAACATCACAATGTTTTTATCGTTGACAAGAAAACTGATTTTGCATGAACAATAGGTTTGATCTCATTTGGTAAAGGTTGGCATTTCGAACATTTACGTCTTAAGAACTTTGTGAGTTAAAGCCGAAATATATTTTTCGCATATACTACGCAACTTCAGATCTCACCTAAATCTCTTTAATTTGATAGCCTGTTCATTGGTAAGCTTGATGTTGTTTCATCAATATGCATAGTTTATTAATTTACTGGACCTTATATATTTGTCGACGTCGACAATAAACAAATGCGCATGGAACATCTTTTCTAGTGAAGTTCATATCTAATCTATAGGTTGCTTTATTTTATTCTGTAAACCAGCTGTTATTTAGTCTCCTGATCGTTGCATTTAATCAATTTAGATCGATTAAATTTCCATCAGTGCTCTGGTAAGGACGATTGCATTGCATTGTATGTTATTTGTTTGTGTTTATCGTTTTTATCGGTGACTGTGATATTGCAATCGATTTCAGTGATGCCTTTCGGTAACTGAATGATTAACTTAGTTTCTCTTTTTTTAAATAAAATACAAATTTCATGAGTTACCATCGGTGCAATTTCTTGATAAGATGGTTGAGTTCGCCCCCGTTAATTATATGCTCATCAGTTTTGTCCACAGAGTTTCTCCACTAGGGTCGGCACATGTGTATATACTGGCATGAATTATACCTTGTATCATTATTGACTTCAACTCATTCAATCTCCAATGCATTCAACTCTCCCGTGTGGTCTTTCTTGATATTTTAACTATGTTACATAGAGGCAGTTTATCGAGTTATTATAGGCATACTAGCACAAACGCTTGGACAATGTAAATAGTGCTTAATGCATATTTGATTTTTCAAAATTTCATCCTATTTGAGTCTCCCTTTCCTCATATTTTGTGGTGCGCCATTCAGGTAAATTTCTAATTTTATAAATGTGTTTTTGGATAATTTTTTGTTGGCAATTCGTGCTGTTTAATGTGTAATTACCCTTTTAAAATAAGATTTTGTTATGTTGCTTACTTGCTTCGATAATATTCTTCATTCTTTCTTTGAATAACTGTTATTAAACTTCTTTTTAGCTAAATTAGTTCTTTATGTGTGTATATTTCTGTTAGTCAAAATCTTATCTTGTGTACATTCTTTTAAATTTTCACGTCTTCGTTGTTTTAACTCTTTCACTTTTTATTTTAAGCGTGCGCGTTATATTTTCATGGACAGCTAAAAGCAATGAAGATGTACATGCTTGTACATAATTTTAAAAGTAATTTTGTATAGAAGTGACCGTGTTTAAAATAATTAAATTTTGTTATCATTTATCTTAATGATATTATCACAATTTGAAACTATAATGCTGTGTTATTGTTAATACAATTATATCCAATTCATAAATTCCGCCCCTCTTTGCTTTTGCCACCGAATCATTTCCAAATTTTACCTGTAAGTTCATTCTGAATACCATTTAATGCCCGACTTGTATAGCGTGCTGTTTATAATAATTATTACTACAAATTATACAAAATATTTGTTTGACTAAATTCTTTTTATTTTACTTATTAGTCACCATTGCGGTGACCATATCATATCTTCAATAATATGAAGCTGTGATATATTCATTTATGATGATTAAGCTTAATCAATGTAGACAAGTCGATGAATTGCATAAATTTGCTGGGTGAGTTGTCAGTTATTTAATTTTTACACAAAATACTCCAAGTGATAGTTTTAATCTATATTTATTTTAATTCCATATAGATTTATTAATATATAGTCGTAATTTTTTATTGATTTGCTTGTTTTTTAGTCTCGCTGTTTAGGGGCTTAATCATTAAGTACCCGTGTGTCGTTGTGTCGCGTTTCACATTTTAAGTAATATTGTTCGATAATTACTGAAGCCTCTCACTGGACCTAGTTTATCACTGCATTTCGTCCACGTGTATTGGTTATTCAGATTAAGATTCAGTGTGATTAATTGACCATTATCCAGAATAATGGTATCCTAATATGAGCTTGTTAGCTTCATCAGAGTTGCATTTGTAGTGAAACGAGCAGTTTGTGTAGGGGGATCATGTCAGACAGTGCTACAGTCTACAATTCCAATTGGAATATCTTTTTGAGTACTTTGAACTTAATGCTTAGTGAAATGGACAAGTAATTCCAGTGGTTCTTAGCGGTTACATCATGAGTAAGTGGACGATTGCAATCCTCATGATTTGGTGGAATGCGTTTTAATGCAATTTTTTATTTGTTATGATCCACGTTAATAGGGTGTTTGCATATATGCGTCGACTGAGATACGTATCTCCCGCACGGAGGATTCCACATTTGTCTGTGTCAATATTAAGGAATTAATCTGACTCCTGTGTCCTGCTTGTTGCTAGACCCAGAATTTCACAATTTAAAGTTTATTTTAATCATTGTGGTCACGGCGCAGCCTGATCAAGTTTGTGGTGTTTGTATTCGTTGATAAAGAGCTTCTTAATAACACCAACATTTATTGAAATTTTAAAGATGTATGCAGCCAGAAAGGCAATTTGTTTTATAACTTTACTCATGAACAGCAATAAGATATATATCCGCATGACACCACCGAACCTGTAAAGTAAATGATTAAGAACGTCAAATATCATTTAGAAATACGTCTCTTACACTTGATTATGGAAGGGCGTAGGCTTATAACGTTAATCAAACTCATCTACTGGGCCTTCGCTAATATTTTCTTATTAAAGTGTATTGGCTATTGAGGCTTTTGTTTTTGGGTAACCCAACCTGCCAATGGATGGACGTCCTGGATTTTGAGTGATTTTCGACTAGACATGACATCTGTAAGCCCATGTGTATATCGGTCTGTAGTGCTTCAGTAGAACAAAATGTTGGAATTTTACTCGCTGCGAAACCCCTTGCAAGTTTGCTCCTGACGTAAAAATGTTCAATTGGCTAGTCGGTATAGGAGTCGCAGTGACTGATTTTGGCCTAAGTCCTAAACTTGTTATTATCTTCGCACGAATTCTCTATTCTTGGTTAATTTCTGGCCCCGAAGGAATTTCTGTATCGTAGCTGCCTTTGCAGAACCCGATGTCACTGTCTGTCAGTCTCTAAACATCAAATCCGTATTTGTAAGACAGTTCATAAAGCACCCTGTCCAACTACAAATTTTCTCATGCAAAATTGTCTTCATGGGGGAAAGTCGGAACTGTAATAGAAGGTAGCATGCGCTATATGCTTTGCAGGTGTATTCGTTGTATGCTTTCGGTTGCCGTAGAATTATTCATTATGTTAATACTCGAAAATACATTAGATTGAAAGTCCGAAACGTGAAATGGAAATGGTTTATTCGAAAAACTCAGTGAAACCATGAGTAACTAACAATAGTCCATTAATTGTGCCATCTTCTCCGGTGAACAAAGAATTGTACTTGGTCATCTGGATCATTCGTGACCTCGGGACGTGTGCCTGTTTCAACAGATTTTTACGCTTATCTCAAACAGCTGTCAAACGATTATTGTTTGTGCGGGTAATGAAAACGGTTATTTTAATCGAGATTGCGAGTTTGATATAAATACCAATCCCATCACATATTTTATTTCATACTGATAAATGCAAATATAATGGAATTAGTGCTTATATCAAGGACGCAACCTGGATCTAAATAACTCATAGTTTAAGCTACGAAAGGAAATTTTAACTTTCAAACGCCCCAAATTTCCCTTTTTGATCTGGTTCTTACGTTATTTAATGCTTTATGTGACGTCTAGCCTATTTCGAAAGGTGAAATATGGATAACGTACAGGTTGCTTGGTTTTGATAACCTCAACAGACTTTTTAACTACCTCAAGGCTCCACCTGGAGGCAAGGCTAACTGAATACTTGTTAGCTTACAGCATATAATTTTGTCCAGTATGTGGCGCTGTGGAAAGAATCACGTACTGAAGAAAATAAACCTAGTTCGAGCCCTGTCTGCGATAATTTTGGACAGTTCCCAATAGGGATGAAACCGGTCTACTTGATTAATTGCTTATTCTGCCTTATACAATGCTTAAGTTAAACTATCAACTGTATGTTTGATGAGATTGGTATTTCTGTTAAAATCGCGACCTTAATTTGATTAATTTTTTATCACCTCGCATAATCAATGACTTAGATATTTAAACCTTCAATTCACTACCACTTCCATAGGTAGTGTTGTGTATATTCTATACCGAGAGATTAGTGGTGACTGTTTGGCTGCAAGGCCTTATCTGAAGGAAAGGTTAACCAAATACATGTTTGTTTAAACCTGCAAATTGTGTTTAGTGTGCGGTAGAACGGCACAGAATACTAGTCCAGGTTCAAACCCTGTTCCAGACTAATTCTGGACAGTATATGAGAAGTTCCCACAAAGAATGAAAACGGTCCACTGGATTTACTGCATCTGTTACATTGTACAATGTTAAGATTGTACTAACAAATTTAAATTTTATAGGATTAGCATTCACATCAAGATCGCAAACTTGAGTTAATTCATTATCACCACCCGCGCTATTAGTGATTGTTTAATTGTATAAATCTTCAATTTATTATCGCTTCGTTTAGTATGGTACGCACCTATTTACAAATTAGTTCAAATAGGACCAGAAGGATACACAAAATTTGGCATAAGCGAAATGTTTAATCGCATTTAGACCCGCGTTTCGTGCTTTCTGACGACTCATTAGTTGGGGCCCTAACCATGCCCTAGACCCACTATATATTTGATCAAGGAATGTGGGACCATTAAACGGTACAGTATTCTATATGAATGTGCATACACATATTCGTGTAGTTAATTTCATGTAAAGTCATCTACAAGGAGACTTCAAATCATACTCACCTTGTGAAGGGTACCATCCCCATGATTTCCATTTCGAAACCTAGTGCCAACACAATGGATCTCTAGATATGTTACATTTCACCAACAATTAAAGTCACAACTACATTTGAAAACTTGAGATGGTGCAAGGCTAAAACATGACGTTTACTATTTTAATACGCAACTCGTTGTTGCTGGATAATTCATAGCACTCGTAGGTCGGTAAAATCGTGATTCCATTACATTTTCAGGTTCACAGATTGTGTTGACAACAGATTGATGAGTTCTCACTTGTCCCGTCTCTCTTAAGCCTTCCATAATTAGATTTTTTGTAATTGTTCGCGTACCACTCTTTTCCGAATTATTTCCACATTTTCGGGACATCATATCAGGTACCAGCTTCAGTGCTGACACTACTCAAAGAAAAAAATTAACTAGTAGCAAAATTATATTCTCATTCAAGACATCTCCAATATCCGGTCTGTTGTCGTATACTTGTATCCGCATAAACCCACAAAATATTAATCCCATACACACAACCGCTTATACACAAATGCACTCTAATCTAAATTGACATTTTAGGAATGGATATAAGCAGACCATATGGATTGATATACACGTCTATCCATTATGTTTCCATTTATTTTAATTTTTCAGACGCATAGAAGAAACAAGATTTACATATGAATATATTTCAGTAATCCTCAATTCCTGATTTACATAATCTCATCCTGTGTGTAATATGTTAGAGAGAGTGAGATTATTGAAAACAGTTGAAAGCATATCTTGTTACGTTTAAACAAGACAGAATTTGGAGCCTACAGTGACGAATGATATAGCAAAAAGATACATTCATGTTTTTCACTTATCTTTTATAAATATCTGTGTTCTAACCATATACATCTATGTATAAATATAGAATTTATTATAAGAAATAACTTGTGTTCATACGATTTATATTTACTTACTCATTTAAATTTATTCATACTTAAATCTTATATGTAAATATCCTACGCTAATATCTTATGCGAATATAGTAAATCATATATGTAACCATGAGGGTTCCAACATATTTTCTAATTATATATATATATATATATATATATATATATATATATATATATATATTCATTGAACCCTTCTTATGTGCAAAAACAAAAAAATTATCAGATACAGGAAACATTTCTTTCTCAAGTATCCACCAATGTCCAAATCTTTATCTATAAATTGGAAGGTAAAATAAGATAGAAATATGTAAAAATAGGAGTGAAAAACCAGAAACCAATCAATTGCGTGCGTCCAGGCATTGAGCTTGAACTAGATGTGACGCACGAAATTGATTGGTTTCTGTTTTTTGCAATCTCTATGTTTACCTATATCTATCTTGTTTTGACTTCCAATTTATATATAATGGGTGAAGTATATCAGTCAAATGCACGAAGAATTTATGTCTATCTTTTCCTTGTTCGGTGCCACAAGGTGTTCGCATGTACTGTCCATCTGCTAAGTCCAGGTATTTCGACTTCCGCTTTCGGAAGTCGTCTTCAATGGAAAGCACAAGTCACAAACAACTGGATAATAAATGACAATGGATGGATATGCAAATATAAGATCTGAGAGGATCTCACATGGTTGCTTATATATTTATACATTTCATATATGGCGTGTATACGTAATTATATATGGATAGATATTATTTTCTATATATATCAGATGTGGGGTTAACTCACATCGCTGCTTATATGTTTAATTAAATATGCATTATATATATAGTGTGGGGGCATATATATTAATGATTATAGATATTCAGATACGATGTGAAGTGAATTTACATAGTTTGTTATATGATTATTCAGATATACACAGTATATATAGTGTGTACATGTTTATATATATATATATATATATATATATATATATATATATCAATTGCTTCTTCGTACGTCCGATATATATGCTACCGCAAACACATGATAATTTGTAGACTATGAATGATTTCGAGAGATTTGGCAATTGATCTTTGCCATCCAACCTCATGATTCTCTGTGTATTAAATTTCATATTAACTTTATCACTGGGACGTTCTCCAAATCATTCATCATCTACAAATTCTCATGTATGTGTGGTGCGCATATATATATATATATATATATATATATATATATATATATATATATATATATATATTACAAAAGTATCATGTTGCTCGACAGGGAGTAGATAAGCGCAGATCATTCCTGTTTGTTTTGGATCAATTACTGCGTGTGCACAATCATCTCAGTGAAATTACAGTGATTTAACAACATCTGACGATTCACTAGATAAGCGTATGTCATGTCTCTGTGTGTGTGTGTGGGTGTTTTCTTAATACAGAAATAATTTGTTATATACATATCTAATTATAATTTTTACATATCCATCTTTTCACAAACACATAAGTCATAATAACTAAATTTATATTAATATATAACTAGCAATTTAAGAACCTCTAGTGCACACGATATACTATAATTATATTATATCTGCTTAAATACACATTTCTAACTCCATCTGAATCGTTTTGGTTACTTTGCCAAGTTACTAGTCGCTGTCTCTTAATTTGATTTATTGTTAAATTTGATTGCTCCAATCAAATTTTCCTGCCATTCGAGAAGGCTTAATTAAATATGGGGCCAAGTGATTTCTCTACTGATGTCACAGATAAATGAATGGATATTTAAATATTATAATAAGATCCTGGAGGATCTTGCATGGTTGCATATATGTTTAGATAGATACACATTTGATATATGGTATGTATACGTAAATATTAGTAAGGATGGGTATCATTATCTATTTATTTAAGATGTTGGGTTAACTCATGGCTGCTTATATGTTTAATTAAATATGCATTATATATATATATATATATATATATATATACAGTGTGGTCCTTATAATTTTATAGATATTCATGTACCATGTGAGGTGAACTCCTATGGTTGGTTATATTCAGATATGCACAGTACATATAGGGTGTACATATATATATATATATATATATATATATATATATATATATATATATATATATTGTATTAGATTCTGATATAAGGTGTGGAGGAGCTCACATGGTACTTATATTTTGATTAGATATACATTATATATATATATATATATATATATATATATATATATTGGGTGTTGGTATAAACACATTTAAATAAGCTAATAATAAATAATTAAATAAGAATTGAATGAACACACCTTATGCTTATAAGTAATTTTCTATATAAATAAAAATGTATGGTTTTGGGCACAAATATTTTACGGTAAAATTAAATTTATATGGGATATGTGTATAAATGAATATGTATTTGTTTGCTAAACCTTTCGTTATTGTAGGCTTCATATTCGGGGTAATATTAGATTCCTAATACAATTTTTAATAATTCACATAATAACATATTGCACAAGATAGGATTGGTTAAACCGGGAATTGATGATTTTTAAAATTAAAATCTTGTTGATCCTTCTACGCATCAGTAAATTTATTAAATAAATCGTATCATGGACAGATGTGTATATCAATACATATAATTTGCTTATACTCATTACATAAATGCCAATTTAGATTAGAGTACATTTATGTGTGTACAAGTTATTGTCTGTGGGGAGATGTTGGTATTTCCGGGAATATTTCAAAATAGGAGATAAGTTATTAAGACCGGATATTGGGGAAGATAAAAACTTCAGGATGCACAATAAATATAAATAAATCTGTTTTTAATGAGGATATCACACTTGTCACACGTCTGTGGATATCGTGTCAAACAGAAATGAAACCTCGAGAATTTGGAAAATAATCAGAAAATACTGGTTCACGAACAATTTAAGAAAAACTAATTGTGGACGACTTAAGAGCGTCCATCAATCACTTTACAACACAATCTGTGAACCTGAAAATGTAAGGAATCAAGATTTTACTGACCTACGAGTGCTATCAATCAAGTTGCAAAGATGTTCTACTTCATTCAAATATTATCTTAAATTTAGTTTAGTATGCAACTGGAAATTGCATGTAGTGTGCCTCAGGATGACGCCTTAGATATAATCATAGACGTTAATGCAAACAAACACTGATTCGAGTCCTGTTCATGACAACTTCTGGACAGTACATTGATAGTTCTCATTAAGGACAAAACCAGTCTACTGGATAAATTATCTCTGCTACTCTATGCAATGATTAGGTTATTTTTTGTGGGATGTATATATAATGCGATTGGTGCTTAGATTGAGTTTTCTCCACTTCCTCCCGTTGCTCATTTTCGATTTTGTGATGTCTCAGTCAATAAATCTTACCTTTATTTATCAATCTTCATTCTATATCTGATTTTTCCATTTTGGATTTGAATTTGATCTTATAGATAATTTCATTGTGTGCATTTTTTGATGGCTTGGTATGTTATTTGCTAGCATGGAATGTTATACACTGGTTTTTGTTCTATAAATCAAGCTAACGATATCGGTTAATATTTACAAAAATTTAAAAATTATTACTAACATGAAAAAAATATCTTTAATATAGGTACCACATAAATTCACGCCTTCAATATGTGTATAATGGTGATAATGTGTGTATGCTTATTATATAGGAAAAATAAGATAATACAAGCTAAATGTGGGGTGGTTATTGCTTGCATATTTAACTCCAGATCTGAACATTAATAAATGGATTCGCTAATTTCCATTCGGGCATGGTGACTGTTTGTTGTTTTTGTTTACATTTGTGTCATATCGAGGAACACGAATCGTGAAGAGGACTACCGGAAAAGTCAACCGAAATATCGTCCAAGTAATAGAAAAAATAAATAAATTATTTTCGTGAGAACATGAAGTCGTTTTTGACACAGAAGGAGCATGTTCAAAATGCGATAAGCTTATTTCTTATATCAGCGACGTAAAATATGAGTTAATGTGAAATAGAATAAGTTACTTCGGAATCCATTACCGCGAAGTCCTAGCGTAACTATTTTTGGTTAGCTGCCTCGGTAAATGCAGGTGCGTTGATTCATAATTGGTGCGTTGAATGTTTCCTCGTAAAGTTCTCTATTTTAGTGTTTACGATTTTCAGTAGTATATATAATCAGAGCAGAATCAATCTCGTTTATGCATAGTTGTTGTATTAATATAACCGGCAACAAATGGCGTGCGCAAATAAACTTGGCTTGAGGGAGAATTGATGCTAAGCAATCTATTTGGTTTATATAACCAAAAGACTGCAGGGTTAGTCTATATGTTAATTATTCAGAAATCATTATATTTTTGTAATAGATCTTGTGATCTGATTATATATATTACACTTGAACATTTTGCATGTGTTTTATTTAAAAAAACCTTGAAAATATTTTTTGTATTCTATTAAATACATATAGCACCGCTAACAAATCAGTCTTTTTGTCTCCTCGATCAACACAGTAAGAATGCCAATTCACATGATAACACAATCCGTCATTTATCGAAAATATAATCCATTTATAATCAAATAGCCTTTCGAATGTCGATTACATTTTACGATGGTAACCATTCGTTAATAATATTAACAATAATTTAAACAAATGAAAAATACCGTTCTAGAAAAATAACCAAATCTAACATTACGAACAACAATAAATTGAAAAAAGTATCCTGTACATACAAGAATATAATAAACAAATCTTATTCGTGCTAAAAACAAAACTTGAAAACTGAAAATTGTGTTCTGTACGTATAAGAATAAGATTAATTGAACATGGCTATGCTACATCATCCGCCGCTCTAAAATTTACATAATCTACATCACCTTAAGTCGAACTCGTGGGCGGAGTCTTGATATGGTGTCCTCATTATGTTGTGATGTAGTTTTTGTCCTATGAGTTTGTCCTTTAGGCTTTGAAGTACTCGTTGACTTTTGACGTGGTAACTCTTGTTCTTGATCATTATTAGAATCTGTTCTCATATCCCGGAAGTCAAGTGAAGGTTTCAATTGATCAATGGACAATGGCGAATGATTTCTATTATAATCAATTGATAAGAATTTCGGGCCGCGCGTGATTGTCGGACGAGGTTTGGTATATTTCGAGTTTAATGTCGATTGAACAGCGTCTATTCTAGCACAGGCTTGATAACATATGTCTAACGCTTGCTCAATCAGGCTATTTAGAACAAATTGTAACTTCTATGGTAACTTCTTCCGCTGGTGTTTCATCACTAGCTTCAAACCTGCTCTTTAAATCTGCTGGAAGATGTGGACAGTGACAAAAAGTGACCTGCGCAACTGCCGCTAATATGCTATCGCTATACCTTGATCGCAGGGAGAGTAGTACTAGTGAGAGTGGTGAGCCAGTCTGATTGTTTGATAGACACACATAGTGCCGTCTTTAACTCACGTGACACATATGATTGAATGCTGTAGGTTTTTGCACATAAAATCTTAAGAATATATGTCATGAAATTTGGTTCTTGATCAGAGACTGTTATGCCTGGTACTCCAAATCCTGCCACCTAGTGCAGCAAGAACGCATGGGCAATGGTCTTCGCGTCTTAACCAATTAGTGATTTTACCTCAAACCAACTTGTGCGTTGATCAATTATAGTCATGTAATAACGAAAAAACTGTTCTTTATGGATAGTGATGGATAAATCTATAACGAGCGCTAGGCAATATGAAACGGCCGAAATCTGAGTGAGTATGACGAAAGACTTTCGAGAGCTGACATGAATGGCATACTTTAACACACTCGGTAAT
Source organism: Eudiplozoon nipponicum (assembly GCA_029291075.1). Taxonomy (NCBI): domain Eukaryota; kingdom Metazoa; phylum Platyhelminthes; class Monogenea; order Mazocraeidea; family Diplozoidae; genus Eudiplozoon; species Eudiplozoon nipponicum. Next base: position 52,239 of record JAQBSW010000161.1, on the reverse strand, counting down.
ATCTCGTGAAATAGTGGACCAAAAACCGCGTTGTTGTAGCAACATTCTCGTACCATCCACACCAGGATGACTCAGATTGTAACGTACAGAAAATACTGGGCGTCGACAGTCTTATGGAAGTCGAATTTTACTAGCCACCTCTCTTTCGATTTTATTTGCGTTGACCTCTGCATTGTCTAGCTTGAAACTAGTAGATCTGTCAAGGTACATTCGCCGCCATGATGTGAGTTCTTTTTTTGCTTTATGGATTGTCTAGATGTCTTTCCATAGCGGTATGTGGCATTCTGATGGACTATTGAATTTATTTCAATGGGATATAAGCAATCAGCGGCCACATTATCATTTCCTTCAACATGACTAATGCTTAATTTGAACTCACTAAGGCGGGTCATTTTCCGTATTACTCTTTGATGATAATTTTGTAAACCTTTCTGTAAGGCCTCCATTGACGATGCGTTTTCGACCTTCAATTCGATCAGGTAACAAATTTTATCGTCAAAAAGAATATATTGGTAATTAGCTGAAACTTAAATGATATGCACCGCTTCGGTTTTATGGTTTAACAGCTGCTATATTGATTCGAGTGCTTTTTGGTTTAAATTTCAGACATATATCTATATTGGGCGAGGCATGTGGGATAATAGGACAGTACAATCCCAAATTCCTCACCCAGTAAGCACGAAACGAATGTGCATAAGATTATACTTTCTGTTCATGCTGTTTTCGCTTTATCCTTCTGGTCCTAACTGAACTAATTTGTTACTAGATTCGCAACACCTAATTCATACTTGCAAATATATTAGTTCTCGGCAATAAACAGTATCTAACTGTTATTGATTCAATTAAATGATGTCATTCTTACCGCGAAATGTGATAACTGATATCGATCAAGGTCAGAGTGTTTGGATTTGCTGGAGTAACAGATGTTCAGAAATAGTTGTAATTCTCAATGTCAATGAACTATAGCATACATTGATATCCATCATATTAATACCATGTACCGACTCGGCACCCATAGTGTTGGTACCATGTACTTTTTCGGTAATATAATGTTGGTATCGGTTACTGACACAATAGCCATAGTGTTAGTATCCTTTTCATGTTCGGTATATATATTTTATACAGTGAGTTGGCCTTGAAGTCGCTTTGTGGAGACTTTATATGAAGTTAGCTTCACTACTGCAGGTTTGCACATTCGTCTAGAAGATTTAACCGTCGTATTATATCACATTTCTCACCCAAATATAAAGTAGTTAAAGTGCGTAATACCGGCTCCTACTGATGAATCGCCAGTTTGCACGAAACTATTGTGCATGAGATTATACTTTCCATTCATGCTGTCTTTATCCGTCTGGTCATAATTGAACTAATTTTTAACTAGATTAGCAACAAATAATAAATACTTGCATAAATATTATTTCTCCGTATCAAACAGTATTTAAAAGTTATATATTGAGTTTTTTATGTTTGCCATTTTTTGTATGTGCTACCAAAAAACGCGCAGTTAAATCCTGCTATTAAATGTGATATGGTGCTTGTAAAATTTTGATAAATTCAGATGAAGTGATACCCAATTTATTTCAAATTAAATAACGAAAGACCAAAACATCTATATGTATAAACGTAAATTTTGTGCTTTTTAATCTTCGGTTGTGTCAGGAATTAATTGAACTACCCTGATCCAAATTTTCACTTTCATTCCCTGCCACGGTATATCTGACAAATTCTAGCGTAATCCTAATAAGAAAGAAACTGGCCCGTTTGTTAATTTTAGTGAGCTATATTATGCTATGTTTGGTTGTCAGCGACAAGATCTACATATTTTAAAATTTAATTTAGATTCACTTTCACAGGCATTGTGTTCGTCTTATAATGACTGCTCAGTATTGTCTGGACTGATATTTCAAACAAAAGTGATATTCCACTTTGGTGGTGGTTTAGATGATTGAAAAAGGGTTCCAATCACGAAGCAACGTTTGTGGTATCTACTGCTATGTGGCTTATAAGAATGATACGAATCTAGTTGGTTAATTGAATTTAAATTTCTGGCGCAATGCTATGTTAATAATGACAAAAATTATTTGAACATGTACTGGCACTAAACTTATCCATTCAATATGTTTTGGATTCCTTCCTTGGAGAAGTTCAAATCGATATTCAGAATAATTCGTATTAATGAATCAACTCAAATCCTATTTTTGAATGATTTTATATGAAACACATGGTTGTTTTTCCATTTTTATTACAGATTTCCCTTAAAATCGAGCAACATATTATGGTGAATTGATTGAAATAAAAAGTAAAGGGCATGTAAAGCATACTACATTAGTTGATAAATTATGAGGTCCATTCATTAATACAATGGTAGAATAGGATTATAGAAGAAAGGTTGACAAAACTCCATAAAATTAATGCATACTAGGGTAAAAGATAAGACATTTTATTTTGTTTATTATAAGTTAATACGTTTAAATTTTTTTATGTTATACTCTTATTTTCTATTCGTTCAGAATTTGGCAATTTAAGTATAATCTTAAAATTTTCTCTATTTTAATGAAATCCCCTTATTTTAATCTAATTGTTTCTTTACTGATTTAAACGAACATTGGTTGCGCGGGTGGTGATAACAATTATTATAATCAAGGTTGCGGTCTTGATATAAACACCTGACCCATTAATTACTTACATATGTCAGTATAAACTAAGAATTGTATAGTGTAGAAAAGGCAATTAATCCAGTAGACCGGTTTCGTCCTTATTGGGAACTCATCAAGTACTGATTTCCCTGTTTGTAAGTCTTCTTACTTAAAAATAATATTTATTTACGAATTTTTAAAATTGCTTACCTAAGATTTTTAATTAAATGAACATTAGGTGCACGGGCGGTGATTACTTTTATTTAAATAAAGGTTGCGATCTTGGTATAAGCCCCTTTCCCATTATGTACAGTGTAGACTAAGCATTGTATAATGTAGGAAAAGGCAATTCATGCAGTAGATCGGTTTTGTTCTTATTGGGAACTCATCACAGACTATTCAGTATCTTCCGTGATCATGGCTCGAACCTGGGTACGTCTGCTTAGGAGTCTGTTGCTCTAAACTCTGAGACACCCTGCCGCACACATATAAAGTATATACTTATTAATGCTTCATGGTTAGCCTTTCTTTTATGTGGAGCCTGTATGTCATACGTTTAGACCCATAGTTCCAACTAAGTACTTCCAATCTGTCATTAGAATACAGGCACCATGCTACTTTTATGTACACACATTTGTCATTTTAAACTATGCGTTGTATAATGTAGAAAATGCAGTTCCTCCTGAAGGACGGTTTCATCCTCGGACCAAGAAACATTAGTTAATATATAATTTAAAATTATGTGGTGTGCGGAGGGGTAGTTCAGTAGTTGTGGCAAAAGATTTCGAAGCAGGCGTGCCCAGGTTTGAGCCGTGTTCGCGGAAAACTGGACAGTACTTGATGAGTTTCCAATAATCACGAATTACCATTTCTACAATGTACAATGCTTAGTTTATAGTGAAAAATGTATGTACATAATGGGTCAGGTGATTATAGTGATATCGCAACCTTGATTTAAATATATATATATATATATATATATATATATAATATTTGTCTGTCTTTTTAAATTTCATTTCATTTTATTAGAAACAGTTTTGCTATCGTCAGCTAAAGCCTCAGCTTGATATATTAGTATTTTGCATGACATTTTCGAGCTGCTAGCCTGTCAGCTAATCTTACTCGTTAGCTGATATAATATATTTAAAGCTTATTTTAAGTGATTTATATTCGCATGAACTGCTTAAGTGAAACTCAGTTGAATGAGGTAAATTTTTAACGTAGGCGTTAAAAAAAAGTATGTGCATAGAATATATATATAGTGTTTACGCGTGTGTATGTAGGTGTCTACACTTTTGGAGAATTGGATACAAATATACGAATACAAGCTAACAATGGAGAATCTGGTCTAAATTTATAGATTTAAATCTGAATGTAAATTATTTATAAAAGAATCTTCATTCTGACTCTGTGGTAATTGGTGAATTAGCACTTGGAAGGTTGTTGAGTGTTGGTGCACGAATTTTGAATGAGACATGGAGTTTTGGTCGAAAAATTAAATAAGAAATATCAAGAAGAATAGTGAGTGTGTGAAATCTCTTCTGTTGCAAAGTGAACAGTCTATTAATTACCCAATTTTTTGTATTATTTAACATAGAATATGTCAGGTGGTTTAATTGACGAGTTTAAGAATTAAAATATATTTTCACGGCTTTCAGTCTCGGCTGACCTAATTCTATCAAACAATAATAAATAAGGAAGAAGCCGTCTTTTTTAAACGTAGCAGTTATTATCTGATGCAATGTTTCATCTAAATCGCCAAATAATATAAAAATCAACCATATATTTTAAAATTTAATCCAATAACTTTCCTCTAGGTGGCGAGTATCTGTCTTATAATGAAATATTCGGCCTAGATAAAAATATGCGATTATTCGCACAATCGCCAGTTCCTATTAAATTTAGAAATACATTCTATTCCAACATAAACTTTTTTAGTGTTTGCAATAATGATAGACAGGGTGGTTTGCATCCTTTACAAATTATTCAGTCAACCACTCATTGGCAGCATTCGCATTTCCCCCCAAATGGACTGAAATAGTCGTAAATTCTTACATCGCACACCTTTTAGCAACCTTGCTATATAAGCATTAGATATAAGTCGAATCCCGTATTTAATTGCATATTTAATGCTTTCCGTTGACGATTTAAACTTTAATAAAAAATATTATGCGTGACAATGTTTCCAAGTTGGTTTAAATTCCGGGCTATCTGATGCTGAGCGGAATATGGAGTGCAATTCGGATTATAGACATGTAAAGCTCATCAGGAAAAAGGCTATCGATTGATTTGGGTTGATGCACCGTGATAGTAGATCGATTATATCGATCTCGAAAAGAATAATGCTGAATTTGCTGTCTAATAGACGCAAGGGCCGAAGATTTATCCATGGGCCTGTTGTATTCATGTAAAGTAAACACTTCTTTGCAAGTGGCTGCCACCTCCATTGATGTCCTCGCTATATTGGAGGTGGTGGTAATGCCACATTTCCAGTATGGTTATATGGAGTTAATACGTGTAGTCTGTGACAAGAAGGCGATAACCTATACTATGTAATTCTGTATGGTGTTCTGTGATAGTAAATCCACATGGATGTTCTCGGTAATATAGAAATCCGTATAGCATGGATTGCCACGCCTAAGCTAACGGGCATTGTCGTCAATTAGAATAGAATAGAATAGAATATCTTTATTTGGATTCAAACCACACATGTTCCATCAAATAATAATATGTACAATATAAAAAGATATCACATCACATAAATATGTGCAAATAGTCTCATTTAGATAAGTAAATCTCACTAGTTGTACTGTACAATATAACAACATCAGAAAGTTCTGCTGTAAAGAGTGACAGATTCTTCATTAAAAATAGGATAAATTAAGGTATAATTCGAGTGTAACATTATGCAAAAAAATGAGAACCATGACTAGCAATTGATTGTATGTATTGTTGACTAACATGATGATAACATTTCAATTTTAATAATACAAAACTTGGAGATAAAAATCCCAAGAAGTTATGCTGCTGATAACAATTATCCTTGTCTTTTATTATTTAATTAATTATTATTAAATTAAGTTTGCAAGTTTGATATAAACACAAATACCATTGTATTCGATCAGCTGAACAACATAGCAGAACCGCTGCCAGTCACAGGTACTGACGCGTTTCGTCTTGTGTATCTTGCACAAAGTATTTGTGGTCGCAATGAGACTTCAAACATAGAAATCTAAAATTGTGGCCTTTCCACATCAGGTGGTGTGTGAGGACGAAAATGATTTGTAGAATTTGCGAAAATTTTGACGGTGGTTTATTTTGTGTTGCAGCCCGAGTAAGTTGGGTCTCTGATGCTATTTAAGTCAGGGCTAATTTTAACATCGTCATTTAGCTGACGAAATCTGCACCATTTCCTCTAAAAGAGATTCTGAAACTATAATATCTTTTCTATTAATATTTATTAAGTAAGCAAAATATGGATATGCAAATCTGAAGTGATGATGTCCGTCTCCAGTGTCAAACTTTATCTATAGTCACTTGTTGCTTTAGTCACTGACTCTCAAGAGGGCGATCTTGATTATAGTAATTGCTTCTACCGCCCGCGCAACCAATGTTAATTTAATTATATAAGCGTTAAAGTGAATATCACTTTACCATGTAGCATTGTGACTGAAATATAATGACAGAGTGGGGTTTGTTAGTTAGAGCATCGAGGCTAAAGAGATGCCATATAAAGGCTCCACCCAAAGGAAAGGCTAACCAAAAAATATTAATTAATGCACAACTGCAAATTGTGTGTTGTGAGCTGCAGGGTGTCTCATTTGCTAGAGTACCATTTTCCGAAGCCGAAGTGCCCAGTCTGGAGTCCTGTACACGGCACATTCTGAACAATGCGTGATGAGTTCCAAATAAGGAAACATATCTACTGGATAAATTGACTCTTCAACCCTATACAAATATCTGTTTATACAGTCAAATGTATGTTCATAAATTTTGGTGTTTAGATCACGATCGCCACCTTCATTTAAGTAATTGTTTTCACTGTTCGCGAAATCAATGTTTGTGTATTTATATAAATGTTCATTTCAATTCCAATTTCCTATGTAGCTTGTTGACTTATGTATAATGACAGATTGGTGGTGGTTAGTTGGAACTTCAGGTCTAAAGGAATGCAATATTGGCTACTCGCATTGGAAAGGCTTATCGAAAATAATAAAGAACTGAAAAGTGTGTGCAGACGGCGGCAGGGATAGTTCAGTGGTTAGCGCACGAGATTTCGAAGCAGACTTGCCCAGATTCGAGCCCTATCCGTGGCAAATTCTGGAAAACACATTTTTTTAGTTCATATTGTCAAATTTATGTATATATAATGGCCATTATCCACATTGCTATTAAATGTTTTGGCTTTTTAACAAAAAAATGCAGTGTATAAGGTTCAAACGGAATGGACATTATAATATATATATATATATATATATATATATATATATATATATATATATATATATATATATATATACCAAATGAATGACAGTTAAATACATTACTTCGCAGTTGTTAGTTAGATAAATGAACATGATTAATATGTATTTTGTATTTCATTATGTATGTGCCTTGCGCACATTCCGATTTAGATTAAAGTACTTAATTTAGCCGTGTCTGACAGGGAAAATTGAACATAATATGCACAAAAGCTAGTGAACACAACAATTTCCTGAGAAAATTGTTCGTTAAACGAGGATTTTTAAGTGACATAATTTAATGCTTTCGTAGAATAAGATAAGGGAAGATAATAAATTATGTCTTTTCATTCTAAGTGTGTCTACCCTTATTCAGCAAGCGTTTTTTGTGTGTGTGGTAATGTAAACGTGTCAGTGTGTGAATGCGTCTTAGTATCCTTAACCTTAATGTACTCAATACCATACCGTTAAATTTATAGACTATAGTCACTAAAAGCAATGCCCATAAAAATAAAAACGAAATTTGACTAATTAATCAATGGCGGATGAGCCGAAAGCTTGGCACACGTTGTTGGACAACTAGACCTCTTCTTGCCACTGCTGATTTTTAAAATCTATGAACGTTTGATTACTCAATTACTACGCTGGTCTTGCGTGAGTTGTGGAATATGAATTAAAGCTAAAGTAAACGCAGTGAACTATTATGCCTTAACTACATAGATAAGCGTATGTGCTTATTCTCCATAAATTATCTTCATTTGATTCTTTATACTTACAACATCTTTTGCCAGTTTTTTCCCCGATATTTTTAAGTGTAAGTAAAATGTAACAAGTACGTCTAACTGACTACAAAAACGGTATTTTTGCTGGTTGGAACCTCGAAAATTTGCAACTAGTACTTTTCATCATATGTGCAATCTATGATGGCTCAATTGCGTAGCACATGTAAATGAGGAAATCCGCTAAACGATTACGTCCACGACAACATGGCAATTTTTAATCCGAAATTACTGTCATTTACATTTTATACAAAACGACTAGTTGTGAAAGGCACAGTTCAGATTTAAAATTTCATATATTGATCGCAGTTTGACCGCTTTTTTCTCATTTCTTTTGTGCTTTGTGGATGACCAAAGCAGGTGACATGCGCCATCTCACGTGAAAGTGACGGTTGCTATGTAATGCTGTGGTCCTCGTTGAAGTGGTGAAATGTGTGTTCTTAGAATATTTGAAAATTTGAACTTTTTAATTTTTATCACAATATGCAATCAATAATTGCTTAATTGAACATAATTAATGAAAATCATTGATAGGTCCATTAGAATGAACTTTTATTAGATTTTTGGGTGCCTCAACATTGTTGACATAAAAATTGTTTAAAATATGGCTAATCGATGGTGATTTTGCAACAAATTGTTAGGCAACAATAAATATCTTCAGAGTAGTTTAAATGGCTGTAAAAAACATTTCTTCTTACAGAAATGGGTTCAAGAATAGGCAACTGTGAATAATTCATCTTCTTAATTACGATTTTGAAACCATTCACACCAGTAGTTATATTTTGGCACTCAATAATATTTTTTGTATGTGTAGATTTTATGACACCGTTGTCACTTAGTTTCATGTGTTCATTATTTAATACAGCCCATCTTCCCGCCGTTTATGTATAGACTTCATTTCCGGACTGTATAACATTTTGTTTATTAGTAACTTTTTCGTACGCTCATTCAACGCCTATTCAACCTTATAGTTGGTAAATAGTATTTGAAAGTTATACACTTTGTTTAACGTATAGAATTTCTCTCTCATTTCATTGTTTAAGCTTCAAATTTCTTTATCAAGTGAGAGGATACCCATTTAATGCAGGTGTGTCATATATATATATATATATATATATATATATATATATATATATATATGCACGTTATTATTTGGTTATTCACTTACTTCAGATACCCTCCACGTTTGCTATAATCAAGATTTCGATCTTGATGTAAGCACCTGACCTATTAATTACTTACATATAACAGTATAAACTAAGAATTGTATAGTGTAAAAAAGGCAATTAATCCAGTATAAACACCTGACCAATTAATTACTTACATATGTCAGTATAAACTAAGAATTGTATAGTGTAGAAAAGGCAATTCATCCAGTAGACCGGTTTCGTCCTTATTGGGAACTCATCAAGTACTGGCCAGAATTTGCCGCGGACAGGATACGAACCTGGGCACGTCTGCTTCGGAATCTGGTGCTCTAACCACTGAGCTATCCTGCCGCACACTACACTACACACAATTTTCAGTTATATACTAACTATTTATATATCAAGACCGCAACCTTGATTATAATAATTGTTATCACCACCCGCGCAACCAATGTTCGTTTAATTATATAAATGTTCATTTCAATACCATTTCCCCATGTAATGTGGTGTCTGTTCAGTAATGACAGATTGGGCATGGTTAGTTGGAACTTTGGGTCTAAATGGATGCCATATGAGCTCCACCTAAAGGAAAAATTGACTAACCAAGTTACATTAGTTAGTATATAACTGAAAATTGTGTGTAGTGTGTGCGGCAGGATAGCTCAGTGGTTAGAGCACCAGATTCCGAAGCAGACGTGCCCAGGTTCGTATCCTGTCCGCGGCAAATTCTGGCCAGTGCTTGATGAGTTCCCAATAAGGACGAAACCGGTCTACTGGATGAATTGCCTTTTCTACACTATACAATTCTTAGTTTATACTGACATATGTAAGTAATTAATGGGTCAGGTGTTTATATCAAGACCGCAACCTTGATTATAATAATTGTTATCACCACCCGCGCAACCAATGTTCGTTTAATTATATAAATGTTCATTTCAATACCATTTCCCTATGTAATGTGGTGTCTGTTCAGTAATGACAGATTGGGCATGGTTAGTTGGAACTTTGGGTCTAAATGGATGCCATATGAGCTCCACCTAAAGGAAAAATTGACTAACCAAGTTACATTAGTTAGTATATAACTGAAAATTGTGTGTAGTGTAGTGTGCGGCAGGATAGCTCAGTGGCTAGAGCACCAGATTCCGGAAGCAGACGTGCCCAGGTTCGTATCCTGTCCGCGGCAAATTCTGGCCAGTACTTGATGAGTTCCCAATAAGGACGAAACCGGTCTACTGGATGAATTGCCTTTTCTACACTATACAATTCTTAGTTTATACTGACATATGTAAGTAATTAATGGGTCAGGTGTTTATATCAAGACCGCAACCTTGATTATTATAATTGTTATCACCACCCGCGCAACCAATGTTCGTTTAATTATATAAATGTTCATTTCAATACCATTTCCCCATGTAATGTGGTGTCTGTTCAGTAATGACAGATTGGGCATGGTTAGTTGGAACTTTGGGTCTAAATGGATGCCATATGAGCTCCACCTAAAGGAAAAATTGACTAACCAAGTTACATTAGTTAGTATATAACTGAAAATTGTGTGTAGTGTAGTGTGCGGCAGGATAGCTCAGTGGTTAGAGCACCAGATTCCGAAGCAGACGTGCCCAGGTTCGTATCCTGTCCGCGGCAAATTCTGGCCAGTACTTGATGAGTTCCCCAATAAGGACGAAACCGGTCTACTGGATGAATTGCCTTTTCTACACTATACAATTCTTAGTTTATACTGACATATGTAAGTAATTAATGGGTCAGGTGTTTATATCAAGACCGCAACCTTGATTATAATAATTGTTATCACCACCCGCGCAACCAATGTTCGTTTAATTATATAAATGTTCATTTCAATACCATTTCCCCATGTAATGTGGTGTCTGTTCAGTAATGACAGATTGGGCATAGTTAGTTGGAACTTTGGGTCTAAATGGATGCCATATGAGCTCCACCTAAAGGAAAAAATTGACTAACCAAGTTACATTAGTTAGTATATAACTGAAAATTGTGTGTAGTGTAGTGTGCGGCAGGATAGCTCAGTGGTTAGAGCACCAGATTCCGAAGCAGACGTGCCCAGGTTCGTATCCTGTCCGCGGCAAATTCTGGCCAGTACTTGATGAGTTCCCAATAAGGACGAAACCGGTCTACTGGATGAATTGCCTTTTCTACACTATACAATTCTTAGTTTATACTGACATATGTAAGTAATTAATGGGTCAGGTGTTTATATCAAGACCGCAACCTTGATTATAATAATTGTTATCACCACCCGCGCAACCAATGTTCGTTTAATTATATAAATGTTCATTTCAATACCATTTCCCCCATGTAATGTGGTGTCTGTTCAGTAATGACAGATTGGGCATGGTTAGTTGGAACTTTGGGTCTAAATGGATGCCATATGAGCTCCACCTAAAGGAAAAATTGACTAACCAAGTTACATTAGTTAGTATATAACTGAAAATTGTGTGTAGTGTAGTGTGCGGCAGGATAGCTCAGTGGCTAGAGCACCAGATTCCGAAGCAGACGTGCCCAGGTTCGTATCCTGTCCGCGGCAAATTCTGGCCCAGTACTTGATGAGTTCCCAATAAGGACGAAACCGGTCTACTGGATGAATTGCCTTTTCTACACTATACAATTCTTAGTTTATACTGACATATGTAAGTAATTAATGGGTCAGGTGTTTATATCAAGACCGCAACCTTGATTATTATAATTGTTATCACCACCCGCGCAACCAATGTTCGTTTAATTATATAAATGTTCATTTCAATACCATTTCCCCATGTAATGTGGTGTCTGTTCAGTAATGACAGATTGGGCATGGTTAGTTGGAACTTTGGGTCTAAATGGATGCCATATGAGCTCCACCTAAAGGAAAAATTGACTAACCAAGTTACATTAGTTAGTATATAACTGAAAATTGTGTGTAGTGTAGTGTGCGGCAGGATAGCTCAGTGGATAGAGCACCAGATTCCGAAGCAGACGTGCCCAGGTTCGATATCCTGTCCGCGGCAAATTCTGGCCAGTACTTGATGAGTTCCCAATAAGGACGAAACCGGTCTACTGGATGAATTGCCTTTTCTACACTATACAATTCTTAGTTTATACTGACATATGTAAGTAATTAATGGGTCAGGTGTTTATATCAAGACCGCAACCTTGATTATAATAATTGTTATCACCACCCCGCGCAACCTATGTTCGTTTAATTAATCCAGTAGACCGGTTTCGTCCTTATTAGGAACTCATCACGTACTGGCCAGAATTTGCCGAGGACAGGGCTCGAACATGGACACGTCTGCTTCGGAATTTGGCGCTCTAACCACTATGCCACTCTGCCGCACACTAAACACAATTTTAAGTTATATACTAACTAATATAACTTGGTTAGCCTTTTTTACTTTAGACGGAGCTCATATTGCATCCATTTAGACCCAAAGTCCCAAGTTCACATTTTTATATTTTTTGACCTTTCAATATATATATATATATATATATATATATATATATATATATATATATATATAGGTGTCTTTTGTAGAAACTTGAGAAGAATATAAGTAAAAATGGTTCTTTTATGTGATAAAATTTCTTTTTGCACATGAAATTTGAATTATGAATTTTATTAACGATCGCATTCAGAAAAGAATGTTTTAATAGATGCTTATTCTTCAGTGCGGAGAACATATGTGCATATGTGCTTTTAAGTTTGGTTCATGCTGACTTTGACATTGCTCTCTGGTCTTATTTGAACCAACTTGTCACAATATATTTAACGTTTAATTCGTCATCACCATGTTTAAAGTAAACAAATTTAATTATATAAATCATGATTTGTAGCTTGACGAAAACACTAATCCCATTGTATTTAACTAATTGAGAAACAGCAAAACTACCGTCATTAACACTTACTTTGCTATGTTGTTCAACACGTTATATGCAATGGGATTGATGTTTAATTCAATCTCACAAACTTGATTTAAAGAATTGTCCTCACCACTCGCAATATCACTGATTATTTAATTGAATTTCCTAAACAAATTTAATGTTTGTTACCAAAGCTCTCAGCACCTCATTGCTTCTGATAGAAAGAAATCCATTTCCGTTACCTGATCTGCGTTTTGACTAACGCAGCGTTCATTGTTCCATTTCCGTTAATTTTAGCCAGTAATCTGTGAACTTTTGGGTCATTAAATTTATATACAAGCCAAAATGTCTTTTATTATGCGAAATAGAAAACTTTTAAAGAGACCTATTTGCTAGTCTTTGATTCTTATATAATTATTTATTTCTCCTTCATATATCTTATGTTCATGTTCTCGTAAACCCCAGCCAATAATTTGGCTCAGGAAAAACTAATTCCTAAATAAAAAATCTTACATTGCATTTTCACCCTAACTCTTGACGTATCCAGCATCCACTGTCTTCAATTTGACTCCGAATATTTCGTCATCCTTTTTTCAAAGGAAAGCTCATTTCACCGTTTAAATTAAAATGTACTGTAAACAATACATATATTTTATTATTTTCAGGTGAATCGAGTTTAACCTGAATTACGAATTGTTATCAACACATTTGGAAAATGCTCAATAGTTTCATTGAAGCGAACGTTAGTGAAATTATCAGCCGCATCATTATTAACCTTAGTTGAAACGTTTTTAGTAATAAAATTTAATAAAAATTCCGAAATCTTTTAACTTATTTGTAATAAACATAGTCTGGTATACATGCGGATTGAGATTGCGTTAGGTCTTGTGCTATTTATCAAACTCTGATCGATGCGGTGTGTTACTATGATTGAGTAAAATCGTTGATGAAATTGAAGACGCTTAAATGCAAATGTCACCGAATTGGGAACTGTTATGCCCATGTTAGTAAAACATGAAGAAATTGCAAACCGTGCAGTTTACATAAGACTCATTCTTTTGCAGCAATAATGACAAATTACTCAGGTTTATAAGCACAAAATTGCTTGTTAAATTGCATTGGGTGAAAAATGAAATTCAGCAACTAGCATTGTTTTGGATTTGACCGCATTTTTCTTGTGCGGGACAATTGATAGCACTCTTAGGTCGGTAAAATCTTGAATTTTCATCATTTTCAGGTGATGTAATTTTTGGCCTCAATTGATGGGTTCTCACCTGTCTCTTCTTTTTAAGCCTTCCATTAGCTGATTGTCTGAAAATGACGTTGGGACAAGATTTTCCATTGTTCTTTTACCAAATTTTCCACAAGTTGTGTTTTATTACTTTGCGTATTGTGTCAACCCTGAAGATGAGACTGGAAATTCGGTCTCGAAAATTTCGTAAAAGAACAATGGAAAATCTTGTTCCAACGTCATTTTCAGACAATCAGCTAATGGTACGCTTAAAAAAGAAGGGAAAAGTGAGAACCCATCAATTGAGGCCAAAAATTACATCACCTGAAAATGATGAAAATTCAATATTTTACCGACTTAAGAGGCTATCAATTGTCCCGCACAAGAAAAATGCGGTTAAATCCACAACAAGAATGACAGCATTGCGCAACGAGATTTATCTTTTAAAAATTAGATTTGTTTTGTTTTTATTTGTTAGTCATTAATAGTTGTATAACATACTACAGTTGGGATTTGAATCTAGGCTCAATTGGTTTAAAACTCATCCATCATGATTGCGAGCTTGATATTACATAAAAATTTGGCAGTATAAACTATGCATCGTGTAATGTAGAAAAGACAATTCTTTCAGTAGACTAGTTTTGTTCTTAAAGAGAAATCTTCATGTACCGTCCAGAGTTTGCCGTGAATAGTACTCGAATTTTGGAATGTTTGATTCGTAGTCTGTGGCTCTAACCACTGAGCAACGCTATTGCACACTGAGTACAATTCTTTAGTAATAAACTAGTAAATGTTTCTTGTTAGCCTTTCTTTTTGGAAAAGCCTAAATAGAATATCTTTATACATAAAGTTCGAACTAACCATCCCAAATCTTTCATAATAGAACAGACACCACACTACCTGGTGAAGTGATATTGAATTGAATATTTATAATTTTGAACGAATATTAGTTTCGCGGGCGGTGATACCATTTATTATAATCAAGTTTGCGATCTTGATTTAAAAACCTCAT
This sequence comes from Eudiplozoon nipponicum, assembly GCA_029291075.1. Taxonomy (NCBI): domain Eukaryota; kingdom Metazoa; phylum Platyhelminthes; class Monogenea; order Mazocraeidea; family Diplozoidae; genus Eudiplozoon; species Eudiplozoon nipponicum. The sequence goes on along the minus strand of JAQBSW010000161.1, from coordinate 37,100 downwards.
CCATTATGTACATACATTTATCGGTATAAACAAAGAATTATGTAGTGTTGAAAAGACAATTCATTCAGTAAATAGGTTTCTTCCTTATTCGGAAATCATCACGTACTTTCCAGAATTTGCCGCGGACTGCCCTCGAAACTGGGCACTTCTGCTTCGGAAAATGATACCCTAATAACTGAGCTACCCTGCCGCACACAACGCACAATTTGCAGTTTTGTATTAATTAATGTTTTTTGGTTAGCGTTTCCATTGGTCGGAACTTATATGGCATCCATTTAGATCCAAAATTCCAACTAACCATCCCCAATCGCGCGGTCGGTGATAACATTTATTCAAATCAGGGTTGGGAGCTTGATATTAACACCGGTTCTATTGCATTTCTCCAGATGCATAACATAAATACAAAGGGATCGGTGCTTATATAATACTTGTTACCTTGATTTGCATAAATGTTATCATCCTCGCACGGACAATGACCGATTTATCTTACTTTCTATCATTGAGTCGTTAATTTTAAACGATATCCCGTAATAAACTAGCACGTGGTAAGTCTGCCCATCGGGTTTATTCGTGTAGTTGTGGCTTAGGACCTAAAGATTTAGCGATCCGTCGCCGATGTTCAAATAATAAATGGTTCCATACCGCATAGAAATGTGATATTAAATTAAAGCATAAATGCAGTGTTTGATATTACATGTCTTTGGTAGAAAACAAAAATTGCTTTGTCTAGAAGAGGAAGAACATTTTTTTGACTGATTCATTCATTATTCAGCACCCATCAGCAGTTGTAGTTGTAAGATTTGATGCCGCCAGGAATTGAATTCAGGTGCATTCAGTGAAAGGCATACTGTTCGTTTCCTACGCATTTAAATCCGAAAATTACAATAAATGTCCTGTTTTTACTCCAGTCTTTACTTTGAGTGAATCGTTTGTGTAGCGCTCTGAACATCAAACTATGTTGACGCAAGTATGTATTAGGTTTTGCGAACCTAGTAACAAATTAGTTCAGTTGTGACCAGAAGGATAAACCAAAGGCAGCATGAACGGAAAGTATAATCTCATGCACATTCGTTTCGTGCTTACTGGCGACTAATCAGTAGGAGCCGGTATTACACCCTTTAAACACTATATATTTGGTAGAAGAATATGGAATAATAGGACGGTACTGTAATATGCTTACGCATGTTATTAATATAAAATAAATATTTCTTGGGATAGAAAATGCAAATCAACAAATAGTTTTGGCTTATCCATATTAGGAACTCTTCAGTAACTGCGCAAATCGATGTGTTTGAACTCTGAGCCAATGGCTAATATTCACGCCAACTAAGCTGTGCATCTAATGCAGTTTACAGTTATTTACCATGAAACCTGGTGATTCTTTCATAGGAGTGAATCATCGTGGGTGACGTTATTGCTTCATTTTATGACTGTCGAAATATATCCTAGGAACCAAACAACGGGAATTCAGTCTGTGGTAGTCAAAACAAAAATCAGGTAATTTTGATAAATCAATTTTCACATTTTTTTCATTCTTTTAAACTATATTACATAAGATATCAATTGCAATCCATCAGCTAAACTGATTTAATTTTTACTGGTACTCCTCAGTAGTTGGGACAAATTTGGCGGCCGGAATTTTACAAGTGTTTTTAATTTTGTTTGTGTTCTTAATCAAACCAATGATCGGAGACAACAATACTGAAAAATAATGTAACAAAATGGATTAATCGTTGTTTTTTATTTGACCATCGTTTTCTCCAACAACGGTTCAGTAAAAAAGTTTGTTTATACGGCATTATTAATCAAGTGTGGTAAAAAATATCGCTTACGAAAATGTCTTAGTAAAGAAGAATAGATTCTTCTCGTTTAATGATAAGAATACACAGTAATGAGTAATGATGGCTGTGTTTGGATGAGATTTAAAAGGAACAAAACAACGTACTCTATGGAATAAAATTTATTAATAAATCTTATTTCTACCAGTATCTACAGCCATTGTTCTGGATTCGTTAGTATATTCGTTCATCCAACCCCACTGTACATTTGTCCTAACCAATCTCCTCTTCGTTATGTTAGCCTTTGTTTTTCGCAATTTAGACCACTACTTTTGCGCAATTTAGACCACTTCTTTTGCGTAACGTCATTTGGTGTGTCATCGCTTTCATTGTAATTGCGTCCGTAATTGATGTATGTGTCGTATTTTGCGAAGCGTTGGCTATTTTTAAAGGCATGTCAGTTATGTCTTTGTTCCAGTCCAATTTAATTTCTTTTTGAATTATTTTCTGCACGTTTAAGCAGGGCTTCAGCTTATTAATTGCAATAGCTTCAAAAGCCAGAAGCATTTTCTCTGTTTTTGCCTTGTAGAGAACTGAAAATTTTTTACTACTAACAGCATGACCTGTGAGTAGTACATGTTCGCAAATTGCTGATTTTTGTGCAGGAGCTGCACCCCTCTTTAATAGTTTTTGAGGGAGATGCTGATTTATTCTAGTTTCGAGCCTCTTTTTTGATCTGCCGATGTACTGAGCGTTGCAGGTACATTGAAATTTGCGAACATGTACTACTCACAGGTCATGCTGTTAGTAGTAACAATTTTTCAGTTCTCTACAAGGCAAAAACAGAGAAAATGCTTATGGCTTTTGAAGCTATTGCAATTAATAAGCTGAAGCCCTGCTTAAACGTGCAGAAAATAATTCAAAAAAGAAATTAAATTGGACTGGAACAAAGACATAACCGACATGCCTTTAAAAATAGCCAACGCTTCGCAATATACGACACATACATCAATTACGGACGCAATTACAATGAAAGCGATGACACACCAAATGACGTTACGCAAAAGGAGTGGTCTAAATTGCGCAAAAGCAGTGGTCTAAATTGCGCAAAGCAAAGGCCAGCATAACGAAGAGGAGATTGGTTACAACACATGTACAGTGGGATTGGATGAACGAATATACTAACGAATCCAGAACAATGGCTGTAGATACTGGTAGAAATAAGATTTATTAATAAATGTTATTCCATGGAGTACGTTGTTTTGTTCTTACATTTTAAAAATGGTGAAATTAGAAACTATCAATATATATATGTATATAGATATATATATATATGTATATATATATATGCTATTGTGTATTAGGCGGTCCTCACATAGTAAATAATTATTTCAAACAGGAACAGAATGATTCTCATTCACTATTATGATTGATTTGTATAATCCCATTTAAACATTTGTTTCGTGCTCACTGGCGACACATCAATAGCAGCCAGTATTACGCCCCTTTACAACAAGTTTTACACCACGATTTTCAGATTCAGTATTTTGAAAACTATTGTGTTGTTTCACTTTACCGGCTTTGGTATATATTATATATGGCGAGTTGGCTTTGAAGTCGTATTGTCAAACTCTTGCATAAATTTAACGCTATTGCTCCTCCAATACACACTCGTGTAGTATATTCTACCACCCAAATGTACATTTCTTTGACAAATACATAAAATTTGTAGTGCCAAATTCTACTCATAAGATTTTACCTTTCATTTATTTGGACTTTGGTATTCCATTCTGGTACTATTAGAACCAATTTCTTACTCGGTTCGCAATTCCAAATGCACAACAGCATATGCGGATTATTTCCGCACTAATGAATATATAACTGTTATAAATTTTATTAAACGATACAATGATTTCATGGAAGTGTGAGGACTGATGTTGATCAAGGCCAGGGTGTATGGATTTGCCGGAGTAACAGGGTATGCGGATTTATTTTTAATTCTCAATACTATTAAGATTGTACCCATTAAATGTTAGGCCTTTGAAATCTGTTATGTTGTTACAACAAACGGCATGGTCTCTTGTGTGGTTTGTTAGATCTTTAAGTCAAATCATAGGATCATTCAATAAAACTTATAATAGTTATAAATTCTTTGTTGCGCAGATCTATTATATATATATATATATATATATATATATATATATATATATATAATTAGGAAGAAAAAACATTAATAACAAAGTAGCAAAAGCGTGTCGAAGATTTGTTTCGACCAGCATAATCAATTGAAAACCCAGATTGTATATAAATGAAAGATTGTAGAGCGATGTTTAGTATTCTCGAAATAAATGGCCTTTATAACTTTGTTATTAATGCTTTTTCTTCCTAATAAGAATTATACTGTGTAATATTCGAAGGCAATGGACATTATATATATATATATATATATATATATATATATATATATATATATATATTTTTTTCATAGATGCATGTATGCGTACATACATGCAAAAATAAAATAATAAATAAATGTAGATCTACGTCTCAGGCACTGAGGGCTCTCCATTGGACATTACTTGTCGATTGATTGCCTTCTTTTCTTAACAGTCAAGCAACGTGATAAAATCACGCATACTAAAAATAAACATGTATTGTAGCGAGATAACATGTCTAAGTCATTTGCGACTCCAGCCACCTTCCAAAGACGCCTCAGTTGTCTGGCCGAAAGGATGCATAAAACACCAAATACGGTTTCCCATTCAACGCGATGAACGATTCTAAACTTACTTTATGGCGACAAGACTTGAATTGAAGCATAAGCTAACCTAAGATCTAAAAATATTTATTTAACCTATAGTTCATTAACGGCTTCAACGATTAAATACTGTTTGTGGCGAAGAACTAATATATACGCAATTGTGTATCAGGTGTTTTGCGCACATAGTAACAAATAAGTTCAAATACGATCAGAAGGATAAGTCAATGTCAGAATGAACGGAAAGTATAATCTCGTGCATTTACTAACTGGAGACTCATCAGTGGGAGCCGGTAATACTCCCTTCACCCACCATATTTAGATGAAGAATTTTCGAAAATAGGACGAATGTGTAAACCCGCAGTAGTGAAGCTAACTTCATATAAAGTCATCGAAAATGCGACTTCAAAGTAAACTCACTGTATATAATATATATACCAATTTCGTAAAGGATACCAACAGGATGGCTATCGTGTCAATACCCGATACCAACATTATGATACCACAAAAAATTACACGGTACCAATACTATGGATTTCAATGTATGCTAAATTTCATCAAAAATGAGAATTACAACTATTTCTGAACACCTGCTACTCCAGCAAACCCATACATTCTGACCATGATTGATATCAGTCATCAAATTTGGCACTAGTCATGACATAATTCAATTAATATAACAGTTAGATACTGTTTGCGGCGCAGAACTAATATTTATACAATTTAGAATTAGGTATTGCGAACTTATTAACAACTTAGTTCAACTATGACCAGAGGGATAAACGTAAAACACCGTAAACGGAAAGAATAACCTTGTGCATTGCTGCCGAGAAAAACGTAGCACATTCACATATTTTAGCAATTAAACAATGGGATAAGGATAATTTTCTGACCCAAAATGATGATTAATTAATAAATAAGAAACCAATGGGTCAATAAGATCATATCTTTATTCGAAGCTGACTTTAAATAAACCAAAGGCAGAATGAACGGAAAGTATAATCTCATGAACATTCGTTTCGTGCTTTCTGGCGACTCATCAATAGGAGCCGGTATTACGCCCTTTAACCACTATATATTTGGGTGAGGAATGTGGGATAATAGGACGGTACAATCTCCCAGAAGAATGTGTAAACCTGCAGTAGAGTAGCTAACATTGATTATAGTAATTTGATCTAGTGCGGGCTGGTTGAAATTTGGCACGAATAATTCGAGATCAACATTCAATGTGAAAATCTGTTTTGTTTTTTTTCAAAACTAGGTCGAAAGTCAATAAATGTGCATAATCAAAATTTTGTTCAATATATAATTTTTCCGTGAATCATTTTAACGTTTATTATTGTATCAAGAATCAATGGGCTGCAACAAGAAACAGTCATAAAGGGCACACATAAACAGAGACAAAGGAAACTGTTTTCTAAAATGTGAAAATTTTAATTTAATGTGATGTCTTATCGTTAAATTATGAAAGAACACGTCAACCATAAAAACACTGTGCGTTATTCTGAATAAATTCTATTCTATGTTTAACGATCTACTCAGATAATTTTTGTGCACACAAATTTAAAATCCGATATTTCTAAGTATTGGATCCAAATAATTGTATTTTTTTTCGGAGACAAGTTATTGTTGATCATATTTAAAATGTAAAGTTCTACCGTTTATTTAAGAAACATTGAACGTGCTTTTAACCTTCGTTTGAATAAGTAGTGCTTCAAAATTTCGTATTAATTTTTTGGTGATAAAATATCGCAACTCTCAAGTACCGATATGTTAGGTTTATCACATAGTTCATTAGGTAATTATGATGCACTTTTGGCAGAGTTTAAGAACTTTCAGAGTCAAGTCACGATTGTATTGTCAAAACTCACAGAAATAAATCAGAACCAGGAAATGAAGGATTCCGGCCTATCATCGCATCGCTCACACCGTCCCCGTTAATCATCTTAACGACCATCCAGTTCTCTGCCAAAATCAAACCAAGCGCAGTGTTACGGCCCTTCATCACATCTTCAGAAACGTAATGTATACAGATAAGGTTCCAGAAAACCAATAAGTCGCCCACAATCTGATAAGTTTTCTCTAACGATCAGTTCTGATTATCGGAGTATAAATCATTGTATACAGGGACACATAACTAGAAATTGCCTGAGAACGTGTCCAGACAGTACCGTGTGAATTTCTACGGTGACCCCACAAGTAGTCTACCCAAGAATAATATTCAGATTCACAAACAGAAAAGCACAAAGGCCGGTGCGTATTACTTTTGTCACATAGCAAACCGCGTCGTTAATGATTATTAAAGGTCCACTATCGTGGGTCACATTCGTGATTAATATAGATGTTGAAATATCATTACTAACGCCAAATTTTCCAGTAACTTTCAGCAACGAAATATAGCTAAATGCCGTCAACGGCCATTCAATTAAAACACATGACTTGACAAATATCAGAGTATCACTAGGCCTACGTCGAGTATTTCCACGAATGCTCTTTGTATATGCAATGCATCAGAACATTTCAGAGATACATAAATTAAATTTTACCTAGACTTCCACATACCTATGCATACGTCGATGATGTGATAATAGCCCAAAATGATTTCGAAAAGCATATAAAAATATCAAGGAGACACTCACGCATATGGCTCAGCTTTATCTCGTGTTAAACAAGGAAAAATGCGTAAGAGCACAACAAAAAGTGACATTTTTAGTGGGTACTCGATTAGACATGACATTAAAAAAGACCAAAGAAGAAAAAGTCGAAGCTATTAGAACGTTTCCTGCACCGACGAATACAAAAGAACAGCGTCGCTTTCTTGGCATGTGTAATTATAACAGGTTCTTTTATTCGATTAAGGCGCTACACTAGAAGAAGTCGATGGAGATACGTATCCCATCGCATTCTATTCTAGAAAGTCAAAAACCAAAAAAATAGTCAGCAAAGGAAGGAGAATTTCTAGCTCTTCACAACTCTTGTTTCCACTTCTAAAAATAACTGCTGTTTTTAAGAATAGGTGGCTAGTAAAATTTGGCTCTCGCCAGACTGTTAACGCCCGTTATTTGATGAACATCACAATCTGACTCATCTTAATGTTTATAGTACAATAATTTTGTTGCAAGAACGTTACTTTTGAGCGACCATTCAACGAGAAAGTACAAAATGCGTTAAAGCATTAAGGCCATGTCAACTCTCAAATGTTTTTAATCATACTCACACAGATTTTGGCCGTTTCAAGCTGCCTAAAGCTAGTTTTAGATTTATCCACGTCGGCAAAGTCACTCTCTATAAGATACGTGGTTTCCTTTATAGCATGGCAATAATTGATCAACATAAAAGATGGCTTGAAGTAATACCATTAACTGGTCAGGATGCGGAGACTATTATGTAAATTGGGTGGCAAAATTCTGAATACCAGAAGTAGTAGTCACTGAACAAACAGTGCAAATTTATTGATACGTATATTTCGAGATAACTTACATTTTCTGGGAGTTGACGTGTGAAGAACTACAGCGCTCAATCCTAAGTGTAACGGACTTGTTAATCGCGTACAGCGCGGGGTAAAGGCGGCGAAATGTGCGTCTCGCGAACAGTCCAATTGGCTTATAGCATTTCTATAACTAAAACTCGGTATGTAATTAAGGTATCGCTATAGCACAAAAGGATCGGTCGCACATGTCACTTTTGGTCACAGTCCGCAAATTCCGGCACATTCTTAAGAGCAGTTTTTAAGTTAGTAATTAATCACCAGCGGCGGAATACACAACAGATACAGCGTGTTCCAAATAGGCTGCGTGCATAACTAACGAGTAAACACCATCAGCCATTGTCTATTTAGAAAGCTTTAGACAGGTGGAGGCAAGACTATGTTCGAAAAGACGTAACGTAGTCGACGTTGAAGTCAAATTATACCGGACGTCACCCGATCATCAAGCGCGCTCCGAAGTATTGCATGCTTGCTCATACCGAAACTAATAAACCAGTGTCCATTGATTGATTAAAGCCTGCACTTAGGTCCAGGAATAAGACACAAATGATAACGTGATGTGATAATGATCAAGAACAAGGTTCATCGTGTCAAGATTCAACAAGTAGGTCAGAGCCTAAAGAGCAAAGTGGATGACAGGAACTACATGAGAGCACACTCAATAAATTAGATCAAAAGTTTTACCATAATCAAGGTAATAAAATTCCGCCCACGAGTTTGATTTAAACCTTGACCTAAATCACACTAAAGTAACACGGCCACTTTAAGTGACATTTTTTGTTGTGCGTACAAAACTATATTTTCAACTTAACAGTTCTTTTTATCGATATTCGTCATGCTAAATTAAGGATAGTCTCCATTTTCCTAAATTAGGTCATTTTTATAGAACAGTCATTTTTGTTTGTTTTAATTCTTCGTCTTTTGAAAACGATAACTAATTTAATCTTGTGCGAGATGGTTGAAATTGGCCACGATAAATTCGTGATTAACACTCACTGTGAAAATCTGTTTATGATTTCAAAACTATTTCTAAAGTAAACAAATGTGCATAACCAACCTTTTGGTCAATATATAATTTATTGTGAATCATTTTGGTAATTTTATAGTGTTTTATCAAGAATCAATGGGGTGAAACAAAATACCGCCATATATTATATATATATATATATATATATATATATATATCGCATATATAAAAAAACAAATATCATAATGGCGTGCATTATACGAACAGATGTTTGTATAAGAAACAGAATGCCAACATGGCAATTGGATAACTAAGTCAATTAAACAGTTGCAATTGCCTGATCTGGGTTTTGACTAACACAGTATGGATTCCAAAGGTTTTCTTGAATAAGATATTTCGGCTGCCGTTATCGGAAGCCGTCTTCAGTTCGTCCATCCCCACCAGTTTTACAAAACAAACTGAAAAAGGCTTCCGATAATGGCAACCAAAATATCTTATTCAAAAACGAAACCAACCGGAATTATTACTTTGTTAGTCAAAACGCTGATCAGGTAATTTCGATTGTTCCAGTTTCGCAAAAATATTTTTACTTACTACTAAAATATTTAATTTAGCAAAGAAATCCATCGATTAGACTATGGATTCTACATAATTTGCAGATATTCCACAATTAAAAGAAGTGCAAGTACCCGTTGAACAAACGGCGTACTGTTTAAAACTGAAAAGCCTTGGCCACTGTGCATAATATAAATATGCAGGTAGAAGCTGAAATGTCCTATTTATTAAAGCGACTGACCGATAAAGCGATTACCATTGGTTAGATTCTGATCAGAGGACGTGACGCAGAGCAAAATAGAATATATTATTATAAATGCTAAGAGGATGCTGTGAGGAAAGATTTTTATGAACTATTGCTGCATTCATTCAGTTGGCTTGAGTGACCAATTATGCAGTTCAAACCAAAAAGACATTGGCAAAAAATAAAACCAACCAAATCAAACTTCTCAGTTGGACAATATTAAAATTTCACAAAACAAAGAAACCAACCTGCTGAAATGTAAGGTCTTGCACCCAGGGTAAACTTCATGATGTCGAAAATAATGAGTCCATCCGAGTGCAGCAAGCAGAGCTTTGACAGCCGGAAAATCAGAGCACCTTATCAATAAAGGAACAAAATATGTGGTAAGACATAAAATATTAAATAAAGCATTTAAATATTACAACAAAAAAACATACATAGACACACACACATATATATATAATTTTTATTAAGCAAGAACACATTAATAAAAAAGTGGATAATGGACAGTTTTTGAGACTACTAAACTTCACTTTGCCATCTTTCATTTATATAAATCCTGGATTTTCATTTGGTTATGAGGGTAGCAACTAGACTGACTCAGCCTTCCTCTCTTTCTTGATTCGGCTGATTAGAACGAGCATATGCTTGGGTGGCTGCGTGTAAATTTCTTTCTTCTCGTACTGCAAAGTGACGTCTGGTATCTGGTCAATCTTGTATTGATGAATCGAGATTTAATCACAAAACCTCACAACTTGCTAGCATCCAGGCAAGGCCAATCACCCCCTCGACCAGACTCAACGAACGTTCGATCGTATTGGCAACAAAGTGAAGGGAAAAACAGCTAGACGCTACCGAATTAGTTTTAAACAACACAAACAATTGTGCTGATAAATCTAGATCGATATAGGCAATATACTAATTGAACTTGAGCTTTTCTTTTATTCAATTTAGATCAGTAAATAATTTCATGAATTTATATGGATATGTGCAGGAGCTGCACTCCTCTTTAATAGTTTTTGAGGGAGATGCTGATTTATTCTAGTTTCAAGCCTCTTTTTTAATCTGCCGATGTACTGAGCGTTGCAGATACATTGAAATTTGTATACAGACAAACGGAAAAATGCTTCTGGCTTTTGAAGCTATTGCAATTAATAAGCTGAACCCCTGCTTAAACGTGCAGAAAATAATTCAAGAGATTAAATTGGACTGGAACAAAGATATAACGGACAGGCCATCAAAATAGCCCACGTTCCGCAAAATACGACACACCCATCAATTATAGATGCAATTACAATGAAAGCGATGACGCACCAAATGACGTTACGCAAAAGGGGTAGTCTAAATTGCGCAAAACAAAGACTGGCATAACGAAGAGGGGATTCGTTATGACAAATGTACAGTTGAGATAGGATGAACGAATAAACTAACAGTATATATATATATATATATATATATATATATATATATGAAATTGGCCTATTTGTAAGCACTTTTAATTTTACATTTATAAGAATGAGTTAAAATCTATTTCGACAACTAAAAGTTGTGAATTTAACTCAAGCACATTCGTTATGCACTAGCCATTCACATTACGCACACACATAGCGTTTGGCAGACAAGAGATTACTAGAGACGCGAAAATGTTAATTTGGTTGAGTACGCAGAGCTCTCTGGGTTTCTGGTATGCGTTGATGGTTTTCCATTCATGTTAACCGTGATTTTTATCCATGTGCACACAGAAGTACATGCATTAATCGATATCTTTGAGAATATTTTTCTCATCGGATTTATTAAGTGTTAAATATACATAAATCCATATATATATATATATATATATATATATATATATATATATATATATACGCCACAGCCACTTTTATGGACATCTTTATTTCCATATGTACAAAACGCTTTTTTTAATTTAGCATTTATGTTTATTGATGGTCGAAATTTTATATTAAGAATAATCTTCATTTTTGTAAATTAGGTTATTTTTCCAGAACAGTCATTTTTGCTTGATTTAATTCTTCACCAAATATGTAGAGGATGTTAAATCCTCCGCCTTATGTAAAATAACCTTGACTGATAAATTTAAACCACCATAGCTGATTGTAACGAACTTTATTTAAAAAGAATTTTTTCTTTTTATTTTCCAGAACATTCTTTGTTTAAATACTTGATTTTAAAATTGTGCGCTATTTTCAGTTTTCGAGTATCTCGCTCTGTGTCTGGTATTGTAAATTTTGGTCTGCTGCATTTTCACAATTTCTTGGTTAAACGAACATTTCATTATCAAATATATTGCTCCATCAATTGCCTTTTTGTTCTAATATAAAACAGAAAGGAACAGGAACCTAGGAACAGGTATATTTTTTTGCATCTTTGGTTCAAGTTTTACATCTTTCTAGATTAATTACTGTGCGGAACAGTTTCCAACTTTCACTTTCCGATTGCCTAACAGTAAGTATCGATTTAATTGATATCTCATATATTCATGGATACCGATATTAAATTTGAAGCCACAAGTAGGTTAGTGTAGGACATAGCGGACTTGAACTTAAGAAACGAAAATAATCATATAAGCCTATCAGACTCTACTGTGAATTTTAGGACTTCTAGCGATCTGGCATCTATGGGGCTTACAGACTCGAATAGGTTAGGGGCCTCAACAAATATAAACGGTAACTAAGATGACCTTCGGCGGGCTAGTTGAGGAGGTCACGAGTAATTTGTGATTTTCACACACTGTGAAAATCTTTTTTGATTAAAAAACATATCACGATTTCATTAAACGCGCATAATCAAACTTTTGTTAAATATCTAATTTATTGTGAATCAATATAGCATTTTTATTGTTTTATCAAGAAGCTGGCGGATTGTAGCGATAGGCGCACACACACACACACACACACACACACACACTATATATATATATATATATATATATATATATATATATATATAGCATGGCCCTCATATGGGCACTTTTCATCGGTTTTTTTTACTTTTAAGTGTTTTAACTACATTTTTAGTGTGACTGGAAAGTTTACTAGTGGTCAATTTTCTCTAATCGTTAAAATTTTCTAGAATAACCGCTATTGTCCTAGTGGCCACATACGCGTACGTTTTCTTGTTTGTTGTCGATCGCTTTTGTTGGTTATCATTCAGTGCCGTTTTTGGCGTTAGACAATTAAAAACACAAGCGATACAATACCAATACACAGCAAATAGAAGTAAAAAACCACAGACATGATATTACTTGTTTATGCCAAAGGAATAAACTTGATTTTCTTTGCACAACAACCAATACCAATCTATCAGATAAGCGTATTATTTATGTTATGAAGTCTTCAATTTAATTCAAATTAAGTAGACAAATTTAAGCATTAGTTCGATTTTTGTTCAAACTATATATAATTCATAAACATTCATTTATGAGTTTCTCTAATACCACACAATAAGTGAACTAACATTAATAACAAGACCACAAATGCAAATGTAATCATTATATTTCATTTAAATCAAGATTGCGAACTTGAAATAAATACAAATTCAACTGTATCTAGCCGCAGTGCACAAAAAGGAAGAACTAGAGTTTTAAATATTTATTGTTGCCGTAGTTACTCACTTCATGTTATTCGCTTTACTTGCTGTAATTGATTTGTGGCATAAATCAACCCATCTGTTTGTGGAAAATGTGCGTGTCTGTTGTTTTTCAAATGTATACGCATATGTATGAGCGTATTTGAAGAAATTCGTACGGCATTAAATCGCGGTAATGTTAAATTACATATATATATATATATATATATATATAAATATATATATATATATATATATATCCTGTAGTGAACGGGATCTTCCGCAAAGATTTGCGGTACTCCTACATCATTTTAGTAAATTAACATTGTTTGTGTGAGCGGTGATAACAATTACTTTTCTAATCAAGTTTGCGATTTTGATATAAATACCAGACCTATTATGTGCATACATTTGTCAGTATAAATAAGTATTGTATAGTTTAGAAAAGGTAATTCCTCCAGTAGACCTATTTTGTTCTTATTGGTTACAAGGTAATAAACCTATGGTTGCCAAGTCAGTACATGGTACTAACACAATGAATTTCAAGTATGCCAAAGTCCACCAAAATTGAGATTTACAACAACTTCTGAACATCTGTTACTTCAGCAAATCCATACACTTTGGTCTTGATCGATATCAGTTAAAAAATTTCGTGGTGATCATTCAATTAAATATACCAAAGTTAGCCAATGTTTGTTGCTGAGATCTAATACATATGCAATTTTGTATTAGGCGTTGCCTACCTAGTAATGAATTAGCTCAAATATGACTAGAAGGATAAACCAAAGTCAGCGTGAACGTAACGTATAATCTCATGACTTTATTAGTATGACTGCTGATACGGTAAAAGATAAGATTAGGAAAGTAAGACTTTGTGGGGAAAAATACCGGATTATTAATAATTTTAATTCAGGATCATATTTGAAAATATGTTAAAAGTGGATAAACGGGTATGTTTTTAAAGAACAACTTACCGTTACTAAAACAATAAAGATATAACAAAATGTTTTAAAAAATAAATTAACTCACAAGGATGCAGAGACGATAGGTATATCTGCTTGATGCAACGCATATAAAACCTGCTCCGATTCAGGATACACTTGCACTATTTTATCATAGCAGTCTCGTATAACACCATTTCTACAATTTTAGCATATGAAATAAACAATAATAAATAAAACTGGACATAGACAATACACAGATTTTTTTATATTACATAAACCACAAAGTTGGATCTAGTTGACAATCTTTTTGGTACATCTGATTGTAAACACGATTTTACGAAACTTTATTATTTCCAAAAGGTTGTCACTCACACAATGGCGGCTACATAGGTTTATAGTTACAGATAAAAGACTGTTCCCGCTATTTAATAAACTTTGTAATGTCGAATGCTTACAAATAAAACACAATATATTCTTCATTATAACACATTTAATAACGAAGTTCATAATAGCCGATTTATTTCGAGAATACTAATTTACCCTTAAATACTGTTTGTTGCGAAGAACTAATATATATGCAAGTATGTATTAGGTGTTGCGAACCTAGCAACAAATTAGTTCAGTTGTGACCAGAAGGATAAACCAAAGGCAGTATGAACGGCACAATCTCCTTTTATAGGAGATTGTACCGTCCTATTATTCCACATTCTTCGACCAAATATATAGTGGTTAAAGGGCGTAATACCGGCTCCTACTGATGATTCGCCAGAAAGCACGAAACGAATGTGCATGAGATTATACTTTCCGTTCATGCTGCCTTTGGTTTATCCTTCTGGTCACAACTGAACTAATTTGTTACTAGGTTCGCAACACCTAATATATACTAACAATATACCTCATTATCATCATAATCTTCATCAACATCATTATCATAATCATCTTCAACATCATCATCATAAAAGTCGTTTGTAACTGATGCTTCACTGTCATATTACGGCAAAACAAATAAATTAAAAACAAATAATAATAATAACACAAATATGATTTTAGGCAAAAAAATTATTAAAGGAGATTAATTTATAAAAGGGAGGAGCTAGTTAATATGATTAGATTTAACTAGATGACACACAGATATGAGGCAAATTAAACTTTTACACAAAACTATTATGGTAAAGTGACATCGGCAACACAAATTCCTTGAAGTTTCCTCTATATCGCGTCCTAAACAAAAGCAAACTCCGCAAATAGCACTGTCATACCGAGAACAATAGTTACGATGATTATAATGCTAGAAATCGGCAATAAGATAGCCACTGAGTTCGATTCGATGCCATATCACGTAAGGTTCTCCGCCTAAAACTATAATTCGCACGTGGACAACATAATGGCTAACTAGCGGGTCTTATGCTACCCAATTTTAACCTGTCCATCCTGCTTCTTATGCCAATCTGGCGCTGGATGAAAAACAATGATCTGAAGTATATTCGATCAGACAATTTATTCATTGAGTAAAATTACAAAATGATGGTAAATTACAAATATGAGTGTTAAGGCAATAATAGAGATTTGCAATTATTTTCATGCAATTCCAATGACCATTGCACGAACATTCATGCACTATGTAATTAGTTTAGATGTATTACATTGATTGGATATATATATTGGATAGACAAATTGCTGACAGTTTTAAAGAAACAAAATTTATATCTTCAGCCCATAATTGTTCTAGAACTAAACGATATTAAATTTAATCCAGTTGACAAAGAGGAAGTTTAGCTAAGCAAGTGAGATCATATGACAATAATAAGAAAATTTTTCAACCGAAGAAATGAATCGCGATGGTGACAAACTTGAAACAAGTAAAATTTTAACTATTAAGGAAATTGATTATTACAACGTACATGAAGAAGTTTACCACACAATGCAACGATTGAAGTTCGTTGTTTTAAACAAAGATATCTAATATTAATAAACAACAATTAGAAATAACATACCGGTGGAGAAAATGCAGACTACCACGCAATAAATTTAACCTATCTACAGAAAAGAAATGAATGTGTCTGAAATTGATTAATTTCGATTTTATTTAATCCGATTAGTACCATATATTCCTTTTGCAATTTTAATAGTATTGAAACCCGCACTACAGCTATATACAATGACACAATACAAAATGAAATAAAAGACCTTGATACAGTTGATTATATTTGCTAATTTCTGAATTTTTTTCAAACATTTTATTTTCAATGTTTGTATGTTAGGTTGAAAAAATGAAAATTCTTAATGAAAAAAGTAAATTTGTAATAGTTCATGATAACGAAGGAGAAGAATGACATTTTTTAGCATATTCATTTATAAAATTTTATTTGCCATGGATGGTTCTCCGACCTAGAAACCGTTGGTTCTAATTATTGGGTCTTACAGCCATTAGGTAAGCTGCTTCACGAGTCTTCATCCCAGAAACACATAATGATCAAAAGAAAATTAAAAGTTGCACTAGCTTGACAAATAGAAATCTTAATTTTCAAGCAAAGCTTGAGATTCTATTACCAAATAAGCCAGGTCTAATCATCAGGAATATTAAAAATGTGAGACTTTTCATAATATAAATACGATACGAACAAATGCTGCATGCGTATTTATATGCACACATATTAGAATGCATTTTTAAATTTATATTTTTCATCGAAAAAAACAAACCTTTATTATGTCTATTGTCTTCGAATACTACACAACATATTTATTATTAGGAATAAAAAGTACATTAATAACATAATGGTTAATGGCCATTTTTTTGAAGAATACTAAACATCACTTTACAATCTTTCATTTATATGCATTCTGTGTTTCCAATTGAGTGTGAGTGGGTAACTAGTCTAACTCGGTATTAATTATTTTTCTTGTATGGGCAGATTCGTAAGTGTATATGCGTATGTGCCTGCCTGCATGTAGGGGTCTTTCTCGTTGTATTGCAATGTGATTTCTGAGACCTGGTCATTATTGTATTGATGGATTGCGAGTTAACTAAATGTTCGCATTATTGGTTGTTACGTGTACAAATGTTTTTATTCCGAGTGTCGTCTTTTGTTTCGCGACGTTCCATGATTTTGTTCTGTTCCCGTAGAAACAACGCAGGGTGTGCGGATTGCAGTGTTGAATTCTCATATTGTTTTGAAATTTCTGTCACTGTTAACAATAGTTGTGATACTGTATGTGCAAACATTTTCTTTCTTCTGCATTTTTCGCCAATCTGATCGAATTTACCGGACTCTATATTAAGTAGGATAGTGAAAACAATAGCTTTAAAATACAATACATGGACCGCTTTAAAACAATCCCTTGCACTAGGCACTATACTCACTCACAAAAAAAGAAAAGGTTGAACCTTTCGAACATCAGGAGTGTATGAAATCCCATGCAATGATTGTAGTCTCATGTATGTTGGTGAGACCATGCGCCCAATCAAGGTAAGAAGAGGTGAACATAAAACTGCATGTAAGTACGGAAATATTCCTAAATCTGATCTTGCTTGTCATGTAGTGGAGACTGAATATACTATTAACAGGGATGATTGCAAACGCATAGCAATATGAAGACGTAATAGGGTTACGAGATTGATTAGAGAATCTATCGAGATTAAATCAAGAGATTAGAAATTAAACAGCAGCTGAAAAATCTTTAGGTTCGATTTGGGATACCACATTAGCTTATAGCAGGAAAAGACGATCGCATGAATTGGAAACTGAAGCTAGCTCCAGTAAAATATTAAGTACATCGAATTAAGACTGACTTATTAGTTGGCTTATTATTCAATTAATGGATAATCAATTATTTAGAATATAATCGTTCTAAATTTCACTCCTAACTACTCGTTTAATTTTATAACTGTTAGTGACATTAACGTTAAATTTTGTGTCTTTCAACCCAACCCTACCTATTGATATCATCCTAATAATACATCATTTTAAATGTTTAAAATAAATAATTAGTCTGACGCGTGCGTGGGGTAAATTAATGTCTATTGATTGCAGTTTCATTTAGACGTACGTACGTGTGTATCAATTATATTTAACTGTATCTTTTTATTTATGTATACACATATACATGCACTTGCGTGACGTGTGCCTAGATAATTAGATGAAAATAACTGTTATTAACAAGCCTATCCTGAGTACAAACTGATGGGTTTGAATTGAAATTTAAAACTTGCATTTACCATTTGGATTAATGATTTTATCACTCATAATGGTGGGCGTCTGTGACGAGTGTTTCTGAATGATATGTCTCCTCCTACCATAAAATGTTAGGGGAATCTCAGTTACGTCATTTTACGTAGAGTGTATAAAACAAATAGGCTAACGCATGCAAATGGAAAATTCTTATTCAACCACTCTAGTCTCTCTTGGTTAGATGAACTTAACAGTTACGGAAATGCACACACACAATTGACACACAACTATCTAGTGTAAGATCAGTTTGAAGTATAAATAACATGGCCAGAGGAAATATCGCGCTTGCTTCATTAGTGTGTTTTGTAAAACTGGTGAGGATGGACCAAGTGAAGAAGGCTGCCGATAATGGCAGCTAAACTACTTTGTTGAAGAAAAAAAACTACTTGTGTTAGTAAAAACGCATATCAGATAATTTCATTTAATCCAGTTTCGCAAAAATATTTTATTTTTAATCTGATCGAATGTTTTTTGTGTCTGCTCCATTAGGTGTTTAAACTTTCCTAGATGCTAGTAAATAGTTGTTGAATTCTGTGATTCGTGGTCAGTCAATTAAAAGATTAAGTTGATGAGACTTAATCTTTAGGCCGGGCGCTTGTTGTTTTATAAAAGAGCCTTATATATATATATATATATATATATATATATATTATTTTTAATCTGATCAGATGTTTTTGTGTCTGCTCAATTGGAATTTAAGCTTGGTACATTAAATAGTTGATTCTGGTTGTTGATGAGACTTAATCTTTAGGCCGGAGCGCTTGTTGTTTATAAAGGAGCCTTATATATATATATATATATTTTATTTTAATCTGATCGATGTTTTTGTGTCTGCTCATTAGGGTGTTTAAACTTTCCTAGATGCCAGTAAATAGTTGTTGAATTCTGTGATTCAGTGGTCAGTCAATTAAAAGATTAAGTTGATGGGACTTAATCACTGGAGCCAGACACTGTGTTTTATAAAGAGCCTTATATATATATATATATATATATATATATATATATATATATATATATTCTCCTTAGTGATTGGATTTAACTGCCGTGCAATTATTGAGCCCGGTAGGTCACCTCTAAATGATAAATTTAAGAAACATTGCTTGACGGTATCATCTCTAATACAAATCCCACGTGGTCTGATGTTGACATCAATGAACCGCTTGGGGTAGTTGTTGATTAGCAAAAATTGCATGAGGTATCCCAGTTCTTCCTCGATCATGTGTTCAGAGCATATCTTACTAATTTTATTTGCTAGGTTGCAAACAAGGTTTCTTTTGTGAGTTTCTGGCACACTGCTGTAATAGTGAGTGTATTGTCCATGAAAGTAGGATTTTCTTTGTCAAATCACAATTTTCTTCTCGAGTGAGTTGGATATCCAAGAAGGGAAAATTATTCACAATTATTATTCCCTATCTAATTCGAGAGTGAATTTTATGTCTGAAACAGCGACACGGACTTGCTTGAGGATTTAGATTTTGTTTTCTGCGTCTGGGATTAACAACAATATATCATCTATATACCTTTTTTAGGGTGCGTCAGGATGTATGTAAATGATAGATTGTAAAGTGATGTTTAGTAGTCTAGAAATAAATGCCCATTATCCATTATGTTGTTTTATCTTCCTAATAATAAAAAGATAAATATGTTCTTGCATTTTCAGTGTAAACAAAAAATACCGTAAGATAAAAACTGAAATTCATCAAGTAGACCAGGTGCGTCCTTATTGGCCTCGGGTAGAAAGGCTTAACGGTATGTACTCGCGTTCAAGTCCCAAACACGGCAATTCTGACAAGGCCTTGGTGAGTAATTAATAAGAACCAAATCAGTCTACTTGATGAATTGCATTTACCTTATGCTACATTTATTTTATATTTTGAAAACACGAGCATCTTTTACTGATGCTTCAGTAGCGCGTTACCATGAAATTCATAATTACGCATGGACTATAAATGAATACTAGCACGCTCATTCTTAAATTATGACTGAGACTGTTAGTCTGACCGCTCTTCATTGACCTGTCTGATATGAGACACTCTATCAACGCAATTGCGTCATCAGTTTAGCATAATGAGTCATAAATATACATTTACCATCAAATAAAACGTAAGGTCTAATAACCAGTAATATAATACGCGGTAAATAATGCTTCGACATAAGTTAAGCATAAATAATTAGCAGTCTAAACTCGCCTCGCAAGACACACATGGAAATGGGAATAGGACGAGGAAAGTACGATACGCGCAACTACTAAACTTATTAGATCAGAGGTAAAAAAGGTTTTTACTTACTACAAACCATACTAATCAACAAAAGATAACTCTTAACTTACCGAACGGTAAATTTCGGCGACGGCCAGCAATCCGCGTCGAATGGCCATAATGTATAATCTGCTTTGGTTAAAAAACAAGAATGACGATAAGACACTTAATTAAAAAATTACACCACTAAATCCTCATAGCACAACGACAAACTGCCTAGCGGGGATGAAACCGAAATGCAATGTATGGAAAGCAAAATTAGAAATGTGGCTCTCACCTCTAGTACTCTCGCATACATTGTACTTGACTGGATATATCGGCTGCACAATTTCTATGCAATCAGGAACAATAAAGTTTTGCAGCTTTCGCTAAATAAAAATGTAGAAAACACAATAAAACAATCAATGATTGCGCAGGTGGTGGTAAAAATACTGCAAATCAAGTTGGCGAGCTAGAAGAAAACACCAATCCCAGTTTGTCGTAGTATTCTGATGATGATCACGAATCGTCGAAACGCATCAGTACGTGAGATAACGGTAGTTTTGATATGTTGTTCGACGACTTGTTAAATACAATGGGATTGGTGTCTACTTCAAGCTCGCAAACTTTATTTGAATAATTGCTACCAACACCTGCGCAATCATTCATTGTTTAAGAGTATTACCTATATTTATGTGGCGAAAGCAGCAAAATGTTAATATTTGTGACTGCATTGAAATTTTTCAGCCCACATTTGCAGTCAAGTATAATGTATGCAGGCCTACTAGAGGTGATAGCCGCAAATTTCATTTTGTTTTACATATATATGTATTGCAGTTTCATCCTCGCTAGTCAGTTTGCGGTCGTACTCTGATGATGATCACGGAAGATCGAAACACGTCAGTACGTGACTGACTGTAGTGCTGCTATGCTGTTCGAAGACTGGTTAAATACAATGGGATTTGTGGTTACATCAAGCTCGCAAACTTTATTTAATGATTGTTACCACCACACGCGCAATTATTGATTGTATAACTAACTCAACTGTTCATTTAAAACGAGGTTGCGAGCCTGATAAAGATACCAATGCCATTACATATACAACTGTCAGTATAAACTAAGCATTGCATAAGGTAGCACAGACAGATCATCCAGCCGACCGGTTTCGTCCTTGTTGGAGACTCTTCAAGTACAGTCCACAATTTTTTGCTGCGGACTGGCCTCGAGCCATGGCAAAAAATCTGAATAGTACTTTCAATGCTCCGAATGATGAGGAAGCCGGTCTACTGGATTAATTGCAATTGCTATCTTATACAATGCTTAGTTTATACTGATAAACTTATTTACATATTGGGACAGGTGTTTATATCAAGATCGCAAACTTGATTTAAACAATTTAAAATACCGTAAAAAAACAAAAACCAAAGCATCTTGTCGGACTCTGCGAAACTATATCCGACTCAATAACTAATAGCATTTAGAATGCTTAGAATAGTTTGAGCAAACGACGGTCTGTTCGTTGATCAAATCTGAATATCAATATGCTAATGCCTCAAGCCCAATATATCTTCAATATATCCTAAAGATTGTGAAACTAAGAGGCCATAACT
The DNA here is from genome assembly GCA_029291075.1 of Eudiplozoon nipponicum. Taxonomy (NCBI): domain Eukaryota; kingdom Metazoa; phylum Platyhelminthes; class Monogenea; order Mazocraeidea; family Diplozoidae; genus Eudiplozoon; species Eudiplozoon nipponicum. The sequence goes on along the minus strand of JAQBSW010000161.1, from coordinate 14,706 downwards.
AGGCTTCAGAATATAAAAAATTAAGCAGTTAATCAAACTACGGATTAATATAACATGCTCGAAGCAGCGTATAAATCAGATAACATGTGAACTGTATTTAAGCTCAGACGTTCGAGACCATTTAGCAAACAGATTTTTTATGACATCAATCCCTGAGGCGTAACGCATTTGACAATTTCGTAATCTCCTCTGTTCGAAAAGTATAACAAGACGGGTAGAAAAAGATTAGGTAACATATCAATCTAGTCACCAGTTCGTCAATGAGGCTGCTTCTTCTGATGAAGTGTCGAAGTCTGACCATCTTGACATGCAAGTTTGCATGCAGAATGACATGCTGATTCAACAGATAGTTTTTGCCCTAGTTCCAATAAGCAATTAGCTTATTCGTAAGGAATTTCATTACATAAAATTTGATGAATATGCAACGGTCCTCGGAGTACAAATAGAAGACGGATTCTTGACTCCGTTTAGACTGGCAATACCTTTACATCAACGCAAAAGGACGAAATACAGAAAGTCAATAACTATGCTGAGAAATTTGCCATCTGGGAATTTCTAAAGCGAAGTACCTCGCAAATCATCATTATATTTAAATATGATTCTCAGTGTAAGAAACTTCTAAACAGTATCGAGGCCAGGGACCAGACAGCCAGAGTTATATTTGATCAATCGGCTTTAGCCAAGAATTCCAGGCGTATTATTGTAGTTTAAATTAAAATAATTATTAGAACGAATAAAGATTAGCCTATCTGTTTATCTGAGCATAAAGTCGAACATATCATCGGCTCTCTTGTATCTCGCTGTAACTGTATGGAACTGGCAACTACAAACACTGGCTTTATCGATATCAGTTATTAACACTATGGGGTTTTGTAAGTGCCTGATACCAAAACAGTGTTCCGAATGGGTTCATGGTATCAATACAATGGATTTCAAGGTATTCTAATGTTCACCAAAATTGAGAATAACAACTTCTTGAGAACACCCGATACTCCAGCAAATCAACAAAAGGGCTGATTTTGATGGATATCAGTTAACAATTTACGCGGCAATCATCACATCTTTCAGTTAAATATTGTATCATCCTTCTGGTCATATTTTAATTGTGTTAATAGGTACGCAACAAGAATAAATAAGAAAATTGTTTCAATAGGCATTTCAATGCTTCTACAAAATTTGTACCAATCTTCAATTGGAAATTTACGCATTCTGAGAAGTTTTAATAGTAAACTCCGCAATGGTTTGGATTGCTTTAACCTATAGAAAAATGAATTTACTATCTCTATTCTTCTGAGATATGTTATAAAAACACAAAATTTTTTTTGATTATAGTCACCAGCTCATTAGCATGTGGAACACATTGAAATCTTATATTGAGCATGTACTTAATTGTGGATGACATTTTAAAACGTAATCATCTTTAGGTGGCGTAATTCAACGGCAATTCAATTTTACATTTACATTAACTCGGAGGAAAGAAAATTTCGTTCAAATAAATTATGAATATGTGGGCAAAAACGCCTTACAAATCTCATAAAGTCAAATTCGATATGTATTCCCTGTTGTAAACCAATAAAAAATAAAGCTGTGCGTCACAATAAATTTTATTTAATTTTCGCATGATCTTCCAAGAGCAAAGTGAAGTTGCTGTATGCTTTTTACGAAAACAGTTGATTAAAAATGTAAATAGACTAGTTTAGTATCTTCGCAGTGGCTGACAAGTTAGCTATTTGGCCATAGTTTAAGAATTTCAAAATATTTTTCTCCGTGTATAAACTTTCTTCATATACCGTTAAATTCATTGTGATTGTATTTACGTTAAGTAAGTTCATCAATAAAAATTAATGAAATGTCTCATTTTGCATGCATTAGCATCAGTGCATACTTCTCATTATAATTACGCATTTATACATTTAGTAAAGCGCATTTTAATAAGCGTTGGTTTATTTAATTAAATATTTATTGTCGCTAATACTTAAATTCTTCCAGATTTCTAAAGCGAGTCTTCCCTCAGCCAAAATTATCGGGAACGCCTACTCCTGGCGAGGCTTCAACCGCTATGGTTTACTCATCACTTACGAGTCATTTCTTTCGTTCATAAGATCACAACTAGCCTATCACTGTCAAAATTCGCTCACCCAAGTCACCACTACGCTACACGCCATAGCAACTCGTCAATCCAATCCAACCACATTCCCAATTTATTTAACAAAATCTATCTCTTTTCCAAGGCCACAAGTGTATTTAACGCTCTTCCCGCAGAAATTTAAAAAGGCGGCTCACAATCACTTTAACAAATTCCTATGCGAGACGTCTGATTGGGAGCGAAACTGGTTCCAACTTAACCCATAACACTTCTTTTCATCCCTAGCCTATTATCTAGTTTTAGAGCGTGAAGTCTTCTCTGGCTAACCTCCAAATTCAACTATTCGCCTCTGATTCTAAATTTCAAATATGGACTCCCCGACAACCTTTCTATTCTCATTTTATTCTACCGCATCCAAATATTGATTACTTTGCTACAATTTGCAATACTAAATCTGTTCTTTTTGTTTCGGCAAACAATCGGATACTTGAACAGTCTACTGGACCATCGGATGCTGGTTTCTCTTCGCCTTCCATCAGTCGTAACCTCGCTCATCCGAAGCCAGTGAACGCTGCACGCGACACTGACATTCTGTCTCTCCACAAGCTTCAAGCTAGTCGACTTTATCCTAGTCAATACCGATATGATTGTTTATTTGTACACACATTTATATTCACACCGTTCGTATACTAACATGTTTTGCTTTGTCTTTTAGCATGTATATCTGCATTATATGATGAATAAAGCCTAATATTTTAGGCAACTCTTTCTTCTGATTTTTCGACTCACTCTGCCCGTTTGCTGTGCTTGTTACTGTGATTCAGAACAATTTATTCATCATATAACCCAATCATGGAACGCCTACTCAGACCAGAAAGATTTGATGTTGAACCTAGTGCACCAGATGCAGCAAAACAATGGAATCATTGGTATCGTACATTCTGTGGTCTCCTAAAATCAGTCGAATCCATGAATCCGGATAAATTAGACACTCTTATTTCCTACGTCTCTCCTAACGTATATGAACACATCGTTGACTGTGATACATATGATCATGCTATCAAAACTCTAATGAATCTCTATGTCAGACCGAAAAATGAAGTCTTTGTTCGTCATATACTCGCGACTACTAAACAAGAAAATGGACAAACATTGGATCAATTTGTTCAGATTCTGAAATCGTTAGCTAGGGAGTGCAATTTCAAACCAACTACGGCCGAGGAAAATCGAGACGATGCTCTGCGCGATGCCTTCATTAATGGAATCCAGTCCAATTCAATCAGACAACGTCTCTTAGAACACAACTCACTTAATTTTCAAGCGGCTTTTGATCAAGCACGTGGTCTCGAAATGGCGGAAAAGCAATCATTATCATATCAAAACTGTTTGAATTCTGCACACACTGCAACGGTTCAGCCACTCTGTCCTTCATCAACCTCCGATAAATCTACAGATAATCTTGTTGCTGCTGTTAAACAAAAATGTGACTTTTGTGGGTACGATTATCATTTAAGATGGAAATGTCCGGCCAGAAACGCCTTCTGTAAAAGTTGTGGAAACAAAGGACATTTTCAAAAGGTATGCCGCTCTAAGAATCACCGCCCAGTGGTTTCGACGCTTCATCCTACCATATCTGCAACTGTATTAGCTGCTGCTCCTGATTGTCTCACCAAATGTGTAATAAATCTAGAAGTCAATAACATAAATTGTCATGCTCTCGTTGATACAGGCAGTTCCTGTAGTTATGTTTCAGAAGCCTTCGTTTTGAAAAATAATTGGAAAATTCACTCCTCACGAGAAACAATAACCATGGCGTCTAGCTCATTATCGAGTCATACCAAAGGCCATTGTTTTGTGTCGATTCAATACAAATCATGTGTTTATAAAAATATCAAGCTATCCTATACTTTCTGATCTTTGTACTGACGTACTACCTCGGTCATGACTTCCCTTGGATTGCATAAAAGTGTAAATATCTCTTTTGGTGGTCATAAATCGTCATTCACCGTCTGTTTACTGAAACCTGCATCTGTTACGTCCCCGCCTCTTTTCCACCATTTAACTGCTAACTGGGAGGCCTATGCTACGAAATCAAGAAGGTACAATCGAATGGATGAAAATATTTATCCGGGATGAAATACAAACAGATTAGTTTCTGATGGCATTATCGAACCTTCAACATCCCCGTGGAGAGCACGAAGTTCTCGTGGTATCGAATGAGAAGCACAAGAAACGTATGGTTGTGGACTACAGCCAAACGGTCAACAAATTCACACTCTTAGACGCCTATCCTTTGCCGAAAATAGACCAAATGGCTGAAACCATTTCAAAATATCATATATTCAGCACTTTGGATCTCAAAAGCGCTTTACCACCAAATACCTGCATCCAAGAACATGAAAAAGGTATTTACTGCTTCTCGAAGCGATGTGGACGCTTGTTTCAATCTCCGTCGCATTCCCTTCGGAGTGACGAATGGTGTCTCATGTTTCCAAAGAACTATGGATCATATAATCGCTTACAGGAGACATCTCACAGATACATTTGTCTATGTGGACAATGTGACAGTTTGCGGGGAGAGATACGCTTGAACTTACGAAACAAATCTCAACAAATTTCTTAATGCCGCTAAAAACATATGGATTGACCTTAAATGAATCAAAGAGCATTTTCGCAGCTAAAGAAATTACTCTCCTTGGTTTTCAAATATCGAATGGAAAAATTAAAACCTGATCCTGACCGATTAAAGCCTTTACAAGATCTCCCACCACCGTCGAATGTGCAATCTCCAGCAACAAAGAATTGTGGGGATTTTTCAAGGCTTATTATTCGCCGTGGATCTCCAACTACTCCGATAAAATTCACTCACTCGTTCATAATCGAACTTTTCCTTTGCCCGTCTCTGTGAAACAAAAATTTCGATGATCTTAAAAAAAGAATTATCCGTAGCAACTCTAGCTTCTATTCGTTGTGATATTCCGTTTGTGTCGTCGAAAGCCGATGCTTCGGACGTAGTTATTGCTGCCACTTTGAACCAAGATGGAAGACCCGTGGCGTTTTTCTCTCGTACGTTGACGCCATCTGAAAAAGCATCACTCAGCTGTTGAAAAAGAAGCCTATGCCGTGGTTGAAGCTATTCGAAAATGGAGACATTTGCTTTTTGGGTAATCATTTCAAACTTGTCACTGATCAAAGATCTGTTTCCTTTATTTTTGGCAATCACAATCGAGGGAAGAGTGAAGAAAACGATAAAATTTTGCGCTGGAAAATGGAATTATCACCTTACAGCTTCGATGTTGTCTATAGACCCGGAAAAGATAACAAAGCAGCAGATGCACTAAGTCGATCCTGTTGTGGTGCGCTTCTAAGTGGACTGGATTTCTAAAACAAATACATGATTCTCTTTGTCATCCTGGAATTTCTCGTATGCTCCGCTTTGTGAAATCTCGTAATTTACCATATTCTATTGATGAAATTCGAAAAATGACCTTGAGTTGTGAAGTGTGCTCTGAAATCAAGCCCAGATTTCCTTCGGCAATTCAAGGCCAATTAATTAACGCTACCTAACCGTTTGAGCGGTTATCTATGGATTTTAAAGGACCTCTTCCTTCATCAACTCGTAATCGTTATCTACTGACGGTCATCGATTAATATTCTCGATTTCTCTTTGCATTTGCTTGTCCTGAGCCTTGAAGCAGTCACACTGTCATACTTCACCTGTGTCAAATATTCGCAATTTTTGGGATGCCTTCGTACATTCACTCAGACAGAGGTTCTTCCTTCATGTCGACCGAGGTACAAAATTTTCTTCGGGAAAAAGGTATAGCTTCGAGTAGAACGACTCCTTATAATCCCAAAGGAAATGGACAGGTAGAAAGAATGAATGGTACCTTATGCGAAATCAATCCTTCTCTCGCTCTCAGATCAAAATGCTTTCAGTTGTAAAAACTGGGAATGCGTGCTGCTGGACGCATTACATTCAATCCGTTCATTATTGTGCACATCTACCAACGAAACCCCTCACGAGCGTCTTTTTCGACACAATAGAAGGTCGACTTTTGGTACCACACTCCCAACCTGGCTTACTGTTCCTGGCAAAGTTTTACTCAAGAAGAATGCTAGAGTTTCTAAATATGACCCCTCTGTGGAAGAAGTTGAACTAATTCATTGCAATCCTAACTATGCGCATGTTCGTTTTTCTGATGGAAGAGAAGATACAGTATCTATCCGTCAATTAGCCCCGAAAGGCTCCGACGCACTGATGAATGAAGCTGGAACTAATATGGGACTCTGTGAAAATGAACCGGTTGTTGCTGATGAACAAACCTCCTATAATGACGATACCGATATTGATAATGTTAAGGCAAATGGTGAATCTACGGATAACTCAAATGCTCGTGACCTATCAGAGAATCTCGAAAACCTTATCAATCAACAACAACGTGTTCATCCTTATAACTTACGAAGTGGAAATGTTTAAATACTATGTTTTCTCAATCCTCTTTGAATTGTTACTATAACAGTCTTGTTCCGACTCTGACGCTACGCTACAAATCGCAGTGGAGGAGAATGATATGATTGTTTATTTGTACACACATTTATATTCACACCGTTCGTATACTAACATGTTTTGTTTTGTCTTTTAGCATGTATATCTGCATTATATGATGAATAAAGCCTAATATTTTAGGCAACTCTTTCTTCTGACTTGTCTAATCATTCTGCCCGTTTGCTGTGCTTGTTACTGTGATTCAGAACAAATACTACTCTACAAAAACTCTAAATCCATGACAAACAACTCCGTCAGTTGACTTCTGCAGCTGTTCCTCCATCGTCTTCTAACTCAGACTTAAATTCGTCTGTCCGACACCAGCAAATCCCGCATTGATACTTGGACTCTTCACAATCTGTACTCTAGTCGATCCTTCCTAGTCCAATGCAATCTCTTTTCCACAACAACGAACTCTGTAGAGGAAGATATTTCCTCCGACAAAATTAAAGTGACATTTATTGATAAATTTAAACCACTGTGGCTGATTGAAACGAATATTATTTAAAAAGAAATTATTCGTTTATTTTCTAGAACATTCTTTGTTTAAATACTAGACAGTATATACACGTTTGAATTGTGCGTAATTTCAGTTTTAGTAATTTGTACTTGACTGGCTTGACTTTCCTTTAACAAGCTGCATTTGTTTCTTTTCTTCACTTTCCGGTTTATATGTTCTCGATTTTCACAATATACACCTGCTATCATTTTATAATTTGAATCGTACATACTAGGGACGTTCTCGAACAGGTGGTTTAATAATTCTAGTTTTCTAGGCTTATTTCCTTCCAGATTATTTGACTCGGGTGTATTGCTACGTAAGTAGTACACAGTTCGTGGCCTAACACTAAGTTATCAAATATATATTTAAGTTCGATCAACATGGAAGCTAATCTTAAGTTTGATGACACAGGCAAGTTAACTCAAGATATAACAGGCATGAACCTAGAAATGTGAAGGAGAATTCTAGCTTATCAGACTCAAATGGGTATATTAAGACTGAAAACGACTTGGCATCTATGGGGTTCTCATTTACTAATAGGTTTGTAGCCTCTACAAAATATGGCGAACGCGCCAGTCCAAAAATATTCAGTCTACCACCGTATAGATCCGAAAAACACTCAAGTTGGGTCAGGGGTGTCCAAATGATATTTAATGATTGTTTAATGATTGTAAACCCTATGGAGAAATTTACCGCAGCATGGATCGCATTGCCTGAGCATTCCAGAAGCACCTTGGAAAACATTAGATACAGAACTGTTGAAGAAGATCCGTATAATGCATTTGCGTTACTAATGGCCGAAATTCAACAGAGATATCAGCCTGGAAAATCGGCACAAATTTGCGAAATATTACGCCTAGAAAAGATGGGGTGTCAACTACCATCAGAGTTTTATGAACGCCTTTGTACGAAAGCTTCCGGGTTGAATATATCTAGAGATGTGGTGAATTCAGTTTTTAAAGCTGAGCTACCATCCAGATTTAGAGCTACATTGGTGGTAATTGAAACAATGAATGCTGATTGGCCAAATAAACTCAGAGGGCTAGACGGGGTGTATATACAGCAGGAACCACAGGTACATGCTGTAACGGCTGATTCTGTCATGGTGCTGCCAGTTAGGGCAGATACCGAAACCACCCTAACGCTACAAGAAAATGTGCATTACTTATATAGAGAAGTTGCTGGTATACATCGAAAAATGGATGATACGGCGAGAGCTATGTCGCATCTTCAGAGTCAGGATAGAAATACTAGACGTCGAGGGAGTCACTCGCGTCAACGCTTCGATGGGCCACGCGGATGATGTAAGTCACATTGTGAATATGGACGAAGTGCAAAGTGCCAAGGAGAGAATTGCATATACCCGCGTTTAGGTGGACCCAAATGGAAAGTAAGCACTAAACCAGTAGAGAGGAATCCATTACCGGGAAAAAGATAAAACCCCCTATAGAAGAAGCCGTTGTGGGGGTTCCATTGCAAAAGCGTCAAGACATGCCTTTAAAAAACATACTTAAGGCAAAAGTAAAAGATTCGACAAGATCAAATAGCACCGAAACAGAAGGCAAGAGGGTCAGATTCTTCCTAAGCGGAGATCTGGAAAACATTGCAGTATTATCAAGCAGCAAATTCATTATTATAGATGAATTAACGGGACTGGAGTTTCTTATCGATGCAGGTGCTGAAGTAAGCACAGTTAGGTTTGACGTGGTGGAAGCAGATTGCCACAAAATTGATTACCAACTATGGGCCGCAAATGGTAGTCCGATATGAGTCATGGCAATGAAATAATTGTCGGTGACCTTAGGCCAAAAATTTTCTCTTACATGGAACTTTCTCGCAGCCGATGTCAAGGACCATATCCTTGGGATGGATTTCTTGACACACTTCAAACTGATTTAAGATCCATAAACTAGGACTGTCGCAGAAGGCGTAGTGGTGTTAACACACACTGAGACTAACACTTCCATAGTTATAACAGTCCTTTTACCCCGTCCCACGGTCGCACATGACTTTGTCGACATCATCGAGAAGCACCTTGCAGTGTTTCAACCTTTCAGTGCCAAAAGAACAGGATTGAAGACAGGAGTAGAATACCGAATAGAATTGGTGGCTCCGTTGCCTTGTTCACCAAACGCTAAACCGTTGGCATAACACGAGCAACAAGTTGCTGTGTCCGAATTTCACCAATTGCGCGAAGAGGGGATTTGTAGAAGGTCAAACTCCAATTTTGCTTCCCCAATAGTGGTAGTTCCTAAACCTGAACCGGGACAATGGAGGGTTTGTGGAAATTATCGTCTATTAAACTCAGTGACGAAGGGTGTTTCTTATCCTCTCCCTAACCAGAGTACTATGCTCCTTGACATAATGGGATATAAAGTTTATTCAACTTTAAATCTCCAGAAAGCATACTATCAGATACCGATGGAGGAAAGTTCAATACCACTCACCGAAGTCAGATTTCCAGGAGGGGGATCACATGAATTTCTTCGAATGCTTTTTTGTTTGAAAAATGCCAGTCAGACATTCCAGCGTTAGGCTGAAAAAATCCTTCAGAATTGTCCATTCGCGAGGGTGTATATAGACGACATACTAACTTTTAGTCACTCACGTGATGAACATCGTAGGCATTTGGAAACGGTTTTGACCAGGCTGGAACAATATGGATTAGTGGTCAAACTTAATAAGAGTAACATTGGATGCTCTTCAGTTAAGTATCTTGGACATGTACTTTCCGAAGACGAAATTAAACCTTCGGAAGATAAAATCCAAGCTATGAAGGACGTAAAGGAGCCCCGGGCCGTGCGCCAGTTGCGAAGGTTCTTGGGCAGGATCACCTATTATCGACGATTCATTCCAGGTATAGCAGGAATTCTAGGATCGTTAACACGCCATCTCACGCGTGAAAAGATCACGATCAAGAAGACGTGGCCTATAAACTGGAGTCAAGAAGACCGAGAAAAATTCCAGAGTGCCAAGGAAATGCTAAGTGACATAACCATATAAGCACTTGTAGATTGGGAGAAGCCATTCGAGCTAATCACAGATGCATCAGATGTTGCAATAGGGGCAGTGATTCAGCAAAGAGACAAGAATATAGTAAGACCGATTGGGTTTTATAGCCGAAAGCTTATTGATCGAGAAAAACGGTATGATACGTTTGGTAAAGAGCTTCGAGCTGTGTATGCCGCAGTGCTACATTTTGAGCATTATTTAGACGGTTATCAGTTCAAATTATTGACAGATCATAAGCTGTTGATCAGTATACTTGGTAAAGCAGCGAGGCCTAATATCTCTCGCAGAGTAAATTCCCAAATAACCCGGTAAGCAGAGTTCGCTTTCACTGTCTCATATTGCTGATAAAGAGAATGTGGTAGCCGATGCACTTGGCAGACTGAACGAAGGAGATGTCGAGCTGATACATTAAGATCCATTGAAGAGTCTAGATGATTCTCCGAACAATTTAGTAAACCAGGATATGTTGTTGTTATGCGAATCGTCCAGAAATCAACCACGACCATATGAGCCGTTGCAGTTACGTGCCAAAATTATCCAACAATTACACGATATGGGACATTCATCCATAAAAGCCACCATTCGATTAGTCAACGTCAGATACGAATGGCCGAACATGTCTAAAGACATACGAGTATGGGTAACAGCCTGTGCCAAGTGTCAAACGTGTAAGGTGTGCAGACATACCAGAATCGAGATACAGAATATTTGGATACCAATTGGACGGTTCAGACACGTACACATAGGCATTGTCGAAATTCCTGAATTCAATGGCCACACATATTTGCTAACAACGGTAGATTGTTTTAGTCGCCAATTTGAAGCAGCGATTTTGAAAGATATGACAGCGCAAGAAGTCTTGTTCGCGTTCCTACATAATTGGATATCGAGTTATGGTGTTTCGGAAAGAATCACTAGTGATCGCGGTAGTCAATTTATGTCAGAGATTTTCGTAAGATCTGTTAATATCATGGGAACTAACGTATCGCACACTAGCGCATACAATCCACGAGCGAATGGGATGATAGAAAGGCTGCATCGTCAACTAAAAGCTGCGTTAAGGTGTAATAGTGGAACAAGCTGGATACACGATCTTCCTATAGTATTACTTGCTATGCGCAACAGATATAGGGCACAGTTAGGAATTTCAATAGCAGAATTGGTATTGAGAACCATTACAGTTTATCTGGATTGATGATAGGACTGAATTACCAGATGAGTGAATGACCATCGTTCCATGGACAAATCTGATGTGTGCAATCCAAACAAGCAGGTACATAATACAAAGCAACTTTCATAAGACGTGTTGTCGAACACATCAACATCACAATCTACCGAGTTACAAGATCATAGCGTTCTGTCAACATCAGGCGAATTAGCAGCGCCAGTGACAACTGTACAGGGCGCAATGTCGACGTCAGGAGCGCCATTATGCACAACTCGTTCAGGAAGAGTAAAACGTCAGCCGAAGAATAATGATTACGTCTATTATTAGCCGTCTTTTTTTGAGGTGGCGTATGTAGAGGAATATATTTCCTTAGACAAAATTATAGTGACATTTACTAATAAATTTAAACCGCCTTGGCTGACTGAAACGATTTTTTAATTATTCAATTACTTTCTAGAGCATTCTTTGTTTAAATACCTGACAGTATATATACTTTTGAATTGTGCGTAATTTCAGTTTTTTAATCTGTACTTGACTGGCGTCACTTTCCTCAGCAAGAACAGGTAATTTAATAATTCTGTTTTTCACATCTTATTTCTTTCCAGGTTATTTGATCGGGTGTTTTGCTAAGTAAGAAGTACACAGTCCGTTTGCCTAACACTAATTTATCAAATAAATAATTAAGTACGATCAGCATGGAAACTAATCTTAAGTTTGAGGACACAAGCAAATTAGTTCAAGATATAGCAGGCATGAATTTAGTAGATGTGACTGAGATACAAATGGGCAATTAAGGACTGGAAACGACTTGGCATCTATGGGGTTCTCAGTTACTAATAGGTATGGAGCCTCTGTGGAGGAAGATAATTCCTCCGCCAAAATTAAAGTCACATTAACTGATAAATTTAAACCACCTTGGCTGATTGAAACGAATTTTATTTAAAAAAGAACGTTTTTCACTTATTTTCCAGAACTTCCTTTGTTTAAATACTTGACTTTGAATTGTGCGCCATTTTCAGTTTTCGAGCATTACTGTCCTCGATTGGTTGTATCTTCCTCGGTCTGCTGGTAATGTTTCATTTTTCTTTATTAAAAGTCTGATCGATTTCTACAATATACACCTGCTAACACTGTCTTATATTTTTTATTGATACACGCATTTGGGGACGTTCTGGAACAGGTAATTTAATAATTCTGTTTTTCGCGTCTATTTCTTTCCAGATTATTTGTTCGGGAGTATTGTAACGTGAAAGGTTTCACATCTCGATTTGCCTAACATTAAGTGTCAATTTAATAATTAAATTCGATTGATATGGAAGCCAATCTTAAATTTGAGGACGCTAGCACGTTAGCGCAAGACATGACAGGTATGAATTTAGCAGATGCGAATGAAAATACAAGCTTATCAGATTCTAATGGAAATTATGGGACTACATACGATCTGGCATCTATGGGGTTCTCAGACACGAATAGGTTAGGAGCCACTACACCTCTATACGAATTTGATGAAAGAACTCTTTTTCTCAATTCCTACCTTCCCTATAATTAAATACTTTGTTAGTCCCAATTTCATTCAATTCTATATATCCTACTTTTAATTTGTACCTCATCATTTCAACAGTTTGCCTTTTTGGCAAATAAATTTATTATTATTAAATATAAAGCAAAAATACTTTGAAACCGATATTTTAAAAGATATATTGAAGGTTTAGTACAGACCTAAGTCGAGGACGACTAATTCAGGTTTGTTGACAATTGATTCAAACAAATTGCTAGATACGGACGACATGGTTACAGAAGTAAATCAACATAAATAATGAGCTAAGATATCATTTATATAACTCTAGTTAACAAATCACAACCAATCGACTCTAGAATACTAGGGCAAATTAGGACCTTATTAGCAAACAGTTAATTGAATATTATTTGGTTGAGTTAACTATTCCGTTTATTTATCATATTTCTCTTGGCCAATTAATATTATTTAATTGTTTATAATTTAATAATTAGAACCCCAATATTTAAAATGTTAACACAAAAAATTAGTCAATTTTAAGGCAGTAGGGTAACGTCCGGACTAGAGTGCTAACTTGCGTAATTAAAATAACACATTATAGATTTTGACGGAGTAGTTACCTTTTAGAACCTTTAATAGGACCCGAGATATTTTATCGCCAAAATTTTAAGAAGTTTGAGAGTATTAGAAGAGTGTGAATGTTAAGTAGTCCTTCTGGCCACTCACTTTTTGTGTTACGTTTGCCGGCTACTGATCCTTTAAGTTAAAGCATGTGAAAAAGTAGAATTAACGAAACATGATTTGTTAGTGATTATAAGAATGTCCTGACCTTGTTGAAGTTCTACGGCAACACCGAGATAGCTAACACGTGTGGAATTTTGATTAACAGATGATCGATTTCGTATGTTCGGATACACAGCAATAAGAATATTAGCGGGCTTGAAGACGAGCCCAATTAGCGACGCAGAGTAATAAACGTAAGCTGAACAATGCGAAAATAATCAGTGCAGCAGTGAAGGTGATAGCAAAAGCAGGTACCGAGCAGAGCAAAATGTGTTCCGTGGTTATTGCTTCACGCATATAAAAAAATGACATTGCTCGTTATTGGTCAACGGAACATTGCGCGTTCTAATTGGTCCAGCGTATTCAATATTGAATCTATTTTTGACGAAATGTCGGCGAATTAATTTGAGCTGTTGCACCGGCATTGAAACATTTACAATTTGATTTCACTAATTCTGGATGTTTTCATTGACGCCAATCTTCTTGTTGCTGTGTAACACGCGGCTCCGCGTTACAACCCAACGATATTCAATTTTGACAAATATGGTACTCTTTAAGGTCAAATAATCTAACTCTGTTCTTACACAATATTTCTCTTAACTGTGATTTTAGAAACAATCTCTGTTCGTTTCAAGCAGTTTTAATTGAGATTTCTTGAATTGCAATTTTATTTGTTATTAATAGTTTTTTTTATTAAATTTACACACCCGCGCGCAATACGCAAGGAATATGCGATGAATTATAGTGTCATAGTTGATTTATTTCTCTTCGTTGGATTATACGCAGTTTATACAAGTGACTTACTGTTCGCATCCAATTATACCTATCCGATATTCAGAGTACAATGGATTATTATAATTAAATAAATTAAAACCATAGCAATACAGTGAATTAATTATTTGTGAAGTCTTTTCATTGAAGTTTTTACACGATTCTGATCTATTTATCACCAGTGACAACTTTTACCAGTGACTTTACTCATATCATCATATATTTCCAATGGGTTACATATGTTAACCGCAATTCAGCCATTTGTGAAAGAATCATTGCTTGTGCATAAGATATTCAACTTTGTAAACAGTATTCATTT